>BPLR01010312.1:0-58437 GCA_021605095.1 Caerostris extrusa | reverse complement strand
CCATTAAAATGTGCCTTTTAATTCGGCTCAGAAGGGAAAACCTTTTCCACCCTCGGGCGAAAAGGGGTGCGGAAGGGACATTTGAAATTAAACTCTCTGGTAAGAGGCAGTTTAATTTAAATGGAGTGTATTACGTTTTCAATTTCGGGGTCCCGAGATTGAATTCGGAAGTACACGGATGCGGGAAAGTTTTTATGTAACTTGGGGAACAGGGCGCAAGGTTGCATATTGTTTCTGGTAGCCTTCGCAGTGAGTTGAGATTGTCATTAATTGCGTACCTAGATGTGCAATGAGCCACCGGGATTGTTTAAAGTTCCCATCATTACTTCATACTTCACGTCGGTTGACGGTTCTGCTTTTACTAGAAGACAGGAAGATCAATTTCTACCTATTCAAATATCAATGCTGTAAAAGTCTGGATGCAAAGTTTATGAACGGTTTAATAATGGAAAGGAATTTTTATTTAGCTCTCGTTACATTGATTTTTGACTTGTCATTATAGAAAATCGTGCTACAATTATACAGAATCGTGCTACAGGTGTCAATGTTTTATTTATTTTCATAGTTGGCAAATTTGACGTCATATTATAAAAGTATATGAGCGATTTTAATAATGGAAAGGAATTTTTTATTTTAATTTTGACAAATCCGTCAGCAGACTTGTCATTATATAAAAAACCTTGCTACAGTTATACAAAATCGTGTTTCAAGTGTCAATGTTTTATTTATTTTTGTATTTAGCCAACTTGGCATCATATTAAAGATGTTTTAACATATGGCGCCATTTTTTAGCAAAGAAGTACCTAAAAGACAGGAGGTTCAATTTCTACCTATTCAAATATGAATGCTATAAAAGGATGGATGCAAAGTATATAAATAATTTAATAATGGAAAGGAATTTTTATTAAGGTGCGGAATTTTTATTTTTATTACAGCCTTTATTAAAATTGAATGTCGTTACACTGGTTTTGACAAATCCGTCAACAGATTTGTCATTATAGAAAATGTGCCAATGTTTTATTAATTTCACTAGTGCCAATGTTTTATTTAATTTCATATTTAACAAACTTGGCGTCATATTAATGATGTTGTAATATCTAGCGCCTTTATCATAGCGTAATATATGATATTCTGATTAATGTAATATCTGGAGCCATTAACTATTAAACTGTAATATCAATTATCTCTTTTTTTGTCGACATTTGCCATAACTATTGATATGAACCCAGATGAAACAGTTGGAGATAGAGTATTGCGCTGGTAGGAGCTATGCCTTCTTCGATTTAAATTTTGATAAAGTTAAGTAATTATTTTTTTATATAATCAGCATGGGAAAGATTCACCATAAAGAAGACACGTTACAGATGTTATTTATTGAACAGGACATTTTTTGACCATTTTTCACACAATACTAAATATATGTATATAATATATTACTAGTTAAATAAAAACGTTTGTAATACACACACACACACACACACACACACACACACACACACACACACACACACACACACACACACATATATATATATATATATATATTGTTCTTAAGATCTTATCACATTATTGTGGCGACAACTGATTGATGTTAATCATTTTTTACTTTTGCTTCTAACAAAAAATCGCTAACATTATAAAGTATTGCTATAATCATGTGAATCGATTTTGAAATTTCTACATAGAAGTCAACCTAGCAACTGGTTATGTTGTTTTTTATCAAGTAGTGTTTAGCCCAAACGTTTATCTATATACTGTTTCGATCAACTTAATGCGCAGTTCTAATACACTATTTTTCGTTTTGTTTTTTGCTGAACGTGTTTATTTTATGCATAGCACGAATAAGCCAATGACAGTTGACTTAGGAGGATATTACTTCTAAAAGGTGTTTTTAGGATTCTGAGGCCTGAATTTGTAAGATGCATAGAAAAAAAATAAACACACAAAACTTTCACCTCCATGCCTGACTGTCAATGTGAGATTTTTTTTTCTTTGTTACCCTGTCACAATCGCTATTGTATTTTTCCCATTTCTGAAAGCAACGAACTTTAACAGATGTCACCGATTCAAATTGGGTCGATGAAATCCAAACATTAATCCTCATTATTTGGTTGTCACCAACAACATTTATATTTCATTACACATTTTTCATGCAAATTTTCTTTTATGATGCTAGTGTGAAAATTCAGAATAAATTCTTTTGTTGCCATTTTTAAAAAAGAAAATAAGTTTTTTATTGAATTTTATATTTTTTTAGTATGCCAAACAATAACCTTGCTTTTTAATCAATAAAGTTTTAATTCAATGATGTCAGTGTTAATCGTGTGATTTTTTTTTAAATATGGCTCTTGTTGAAATTATTCTTTTAATAAGATTTGTATGCAAAATAAAGTTTTGTCGCATTATTTTATTGTCATATCAATCTCTTTTTATTTCTTGATTTTCAAAAAATAGATAAATAAATAAATTTGAATTAAAAAGCATTCCATCAAAATTTATAAAAAAAAAATATCTTAATTAAAAAATCTAAACATTTTCGAATCAAGATTTCTAACTAAATTAAATTAACATTTCAAGAATTTACTTTTACGTCTAGGAAAAAAAAATTACTCCAAACATAATTGATAAGATTTTAAAATGTTTTTAATCCATAATTAATTTATTAATATAGCTGCAAACAAGTCATAAAAAAGGAAACCCATCTTTTTTGATTACACACATCTGACATGTAGAATGCAAAATGATCCTTAAAATTTAATTGTTTGTTTTCTTTAAATTTAATTAGATACGCAATTATTAGAATTGGAATATAAAGCGAAATTTAATTAGTTTGACAAGATTTCTCCATTTAGAAAATTAATGTTGTCGTAATTTTGACTTGGCTTAATTTGTGATTTATGCTCGCCAATTGGCTGATTGTTTTATTTTTATATAACTAACAATAAATATAAATTATGATTTTTGTAGTTTAATGCAAAAAACAAGTATTATTTGTCACTTAATATTTTTAACCAAGTTTTTCCATTTAGAAAAAAAAAATGTCATATTTTTGATTTGGCTTCATTTCCTGAGATTTATGCTCGCCAATTGGCTGATGTATCTTATTTTATATTTAATTTACGATAAATATAAATTATGATTTTTGTAGTTTAATTCAAAAATCAAATAGTGTTTGTCAATTGCTATTATTTTACCAAGCTTTCTCCATTTAGAAAAAAAAAAATCTTGTCTGCATTTTTGACTTGGCATAATTTTTGATATTTATGCTCGCCAATTGGTGATGTGACTTATTTTTATTTAACTTATGACAAATATAAATTATGATTTTCATTTTCGTAGTTTAATTCGGAAAACAAGTATTGTTCGTCACTTACCATTATTATCGCTTCATTTCATTTTTATCGTTTCGTATGATTAAAAAAAAAGCTTTAAAATATTTTTATTCTAATGTTCACTCCTTCTGATCATAATTCATTTTATAAATCCTTCTGGAATGGAACATCGCAACACGGAAGCCGACATTAATAAAGATAAATGTGGCAACAATTTGACGCGGGTCTTATGAATACAAATGTTCCTTTTTGCAGACGATGATGGATCGAGATTCGAAAATGTGAAGTGAAGAAGAAAAACGATGGAGTAGGTGACGCCCGATTTAATATTTGTGTATGATTTATTTTTCTGTCGATAATTTTCGTCTGCTATTTCATCTTCTTTTTCTTATAACTATTTATGCAAAAAATTTAAAAGTTTTTCCAATTTAAAAAACAATCGTTATTTTGAAACTCTATAGTTTTATTCGTTAGTACAATATTGTGATGAGTATTATCGATTCATTATTAATCGATAATACAATATTATTTATCAATAATGTGATGAGTATTACCGATTCCTTATTACTCGATAATGCAATATTGTGAGTATTATGAGTATTTTCGATTTATAAATTGATAACACAATGTGTTGAGTATTATTATCGATTCATTATTAATCAAATAATACAATATTGTGGTGAGTATTATCGATTCATAATTAATCGATTAAAAAATTGATAATTATCAACTTATTGAAATCGGGAGTAGTTTTATCAGTTTTTCGAAGGAGGTAAACATCCTTTTTAAATCCAGAAACGGAAGAATTGATTACTTTTAGGGGTACTAGTCAAATATACGCTGCTCAAAGTAGTTTTAAAAAAAAAGATAATTTTAATAGTTATTGGAGAATTTTTTTCCCTTCAAAATTTTCTTTTGATATTATGTAATTTAAAATTTTAATTACTAGAAACTAAATTATTTTTGTGTAATTAAAATTCTTCCAAAATTACCTTTTTCCGTTTTACACCTTTATGTTTGAATCCACCTGACATGGCCGTTGGAAATGTTTTATCAGTTCATCTTGGTAAGACTATATGAGAAAATCTCTATTATTTCAGGTATCTAGTTTTGTTTTTGAAATATTTGTGAATATAAAATAATTTTTAAACATAATTTTTTTTAAATTTGTGATTAAATAGAGTGATAACATTATTCGCAAAATTGATTTTTTTGTTTAAATTCGGATTAAATGTTATGGGTATGAAATAATAAGATTTTTCATAGCCAACTAATAAAAATGTATTTGATTAGAATTCTTTCATAAGACGGAAATTTAACGAAATAAAACCATATAATTTATAAGCATTGTTAAAAAATAAAGAATGGTTAACATATTTTTTAAATTAAGCTTCAAACTTAATCAAGAATTAATTTGTTACATATTTGAGTACATTTCATCTGCACAAACATTTTTTTATTCAGTTTACATAAATATGCCAATAGAAAATCCAAATAATAACAATTTTGGTGACAACATCCATCTATATTCATCACAACATCCATCCATGCCATTTATTTATGCAAGCTTACAATGCAATACTATTTCGCTGTGGTTTCCAATCGCGTCAACACTTTAGTTAAATAGGTTCTGTTGTGTCTACTGAACTGATTGAATATCATGACTTCCAACCTTAATATTCAGTTGCAAATGATCACTAACCTCTTTGAGGAAATCGCTGCAATAACAACGCCAACCTCTTCAGCAGATATGAACGGTGATGATTGGTTTCATGATTTAAACAGTCAGAGCCGATCATCAGGTTCATTCGTAATATCATTGAGGTGCAAGATGGATATGACAACTGGGAATGTGAGTATTTGTTAGAGACAACTAATTTATCCAAATCCCATGTTATTCTTAAAAGACGCAATTCGATATGGATTGATACGATATCTTGGTATAGGATTGACAGTGAGTTAGTTGCATTTATTTTTACAGTCTTTTAAATTTTTGCTTGTTTGTTGTTTCTCAATGTCAGGCATTTCTAATCTGAATTCATTGGATAGCACATTTAACGTTGGTATACAGGGTAATTGAACGGTCATAGAACAAACTTTGTGGGGAGGTACAGCTTACTATTTTTTATATAGAAATATATGATAGAATATTATACTTTGAGGCACGAACACACATACACACACACACACACACGTAATATGAAAAGAAAAATTGTGTAGTTACAATACTATTGTATCTTTGACCAATATACCAATTATACCTATAGTAGTACAATAATTGTACCGATAGTAGTGCAACAGTAATACGATAGTAGTACAATAGTAGTACAATAATTTTAACAATAGTAGTATAACAGTAGTACAATAATTGTACTAATAGTAATAAAACAGTAATACTTAACAGTAATAGCAGTAGTAGTGATTGGTGAGCAGTTCCAAAGATGGCGGGCATTTACGCAGATGGAAATGGATAGTCGAACCACGAGGTACCCAATTGATTCAGCTGGAGTCTCATAAAAGAAAACATAAATATAAACCCAGAATAAAAATAAAATAGAGTGCGCATCGAAGTTGCCAGCCAGGATTCGAAACTCGTCACGTGACGGATATCAATTGGGGCGTTATGCCACTCTGTTGGGAGAAATTCGTTTGAAAATGTATTCGTGCCTCAACGCGTCACTTCCGACCCTACATTCCTATACAAATATATATGTTTTAGAAAATGTGTGACCTCTCAAAGTTTGCCCCATGTCTGTTGAATTACCTTATATATTATTTGTTACTTATTCTGTACTCCCGTGTCCTTCTATTGGGCTATAGGAAAAAGATGTTAATTACTCTATTGTAGCTGCTCTTCCATATTGCACCCTGAGTAACGATCAATTTGCTATATTTTTGTCATGCTATTGGTGAAGGATTTTGATCAAAGTGCCCAGCATTCGAACAAAACAACAGCAAATATAGTTAATCAATACAATTAAAAGTTTTAACTATGTTTTTTAATTAAACCTAGACTTAAAAGATTTTAAGTAGTACATAAAATCAGTTTTTCTATATTTTAGAAACTTCAGTATTTATCAATTAGTCAAAGTAGAAGCATAAGTGCTTTTTTAAATAAAAAATACAAATGCAAAGTAATTTACATTAATTTTATTTTTATTTTATTCAATTCAATTAAATTAATTCTGACGTTACTAATTGGTTTTGCATAAAAAAAATCAAACTTCAAGAGATTATATTCTTAATAAAATTAAAAATAAGATAAATCGTTTAACTATACTTGATTATTAAAGTACAATTTTAAATACTTCATTCTTTACAGTAGAAATAAAAATAAACATTTTGATGTTTAATTATATTATCGAATTAATTAAATTACTTGTGAATTGAAAGACGAATAATTTATTATTTTAAGACACAAAAGAAATGTCCTTTAAGTATTTGATATTTGTTTGTTTTTTCTTTTAAATAAATTTTATTGCCTTTCTCAAAAGCACTTCTGTTAAATTTATTGCGAATAAAAATTGTTCATAAATTCATATCGCTACTTCGTCTTTCTATTGTCATCTGATCAAAATAGATGATGCGAAAGAAAAAGGTGTTTTTCACACACATTCTTAAAATGGGAACATTCGATTTCAATATGCTACATTAAATTTCTATTTTCACCTTATTTTTTTAGAAAAAGATAATGTCTTACCTTGAGAACCATTTTTAGAATTTTCTGCTCTGGAAATTTACAAAGAACTAACTTTGCAAAAATAAGTTTTTTTTTTTTTTATATATATATATTTGATGTGCATTTTCTAAAAAAGGTTTTACTAGTTCAAAAATCTAAAAGCTTTCGTTTCTATCTTTTTGTATTATATGAAAGTGAAAGATATTATCTTTAACACTCTCGGCGCTATATTGAGTTGAGTCAAATGTTTCGAAATGTTACTTAATGTTACATTACCTTAATGCAAAATATAGTTACGTAGTCTTTTAGTATGCTTTTTTAGCTTACTCTTTCCTTTATTATTATTAATTTTAATTTTAAAAGTGTATTAATTTTATAAGAAAAAAAATAGTCCCATTTTTAATTAATAAATATTTATCTTGTTAATAAATGCCAATGAATGAATGAATAAATAAATATATTTCCTCCTACGCACTGCAAGGGCGCCCCCATGAGCACCCCTTGGACACCCTACTCGCTGCAGGTGATCAGGAGAAACGGTCAGTAGGCCTCGAGACTCTCTCCCGAGCGGAAGTACTGCGCAACCTGCCCTCCGGCTAAGGAACGTTTAGTTTGTATTCTCTCATCCAGAAAGGAAATATATTTAACGCACCCCCTGCATATAATTTTCCCTACAGACTCTCACCCGGAGCGGAACTATATTTCGCGGATGCCGCGCTGACCTGAGTAACGGAATTTCGACATAGTATTTCGTTTTATTTTTATATTTCATAATTTTGTATAAATAGATATTTTTTATGAAGGCAGGGAAGTTTCCTTGTACTATACATCATGCTAATGTACCATAATAGTTAAGTTGTGTTACATTAATAATTGCGTTAATAATACTATAATAATTACGTGTTATATTTATAAGTTAATAATTACGTTGTGTTACATTAATAACTTAATTATGTTGTATTACGTTGATAATAAGTTGATTACGTTGTGTTACGTTAATAATAATCTAATAATTACTTCTTACATTTATAAATTAATAATTACATTGTGTTACATTAATAACTTAATTATTATGTTGTGTTACGTTAATGATACTCTAATAACTACGTGTTACATTTAAAAATTAATAATTAAGTTGTGTTACATTAATAAGTTGATTATATTGTGTTATGTTAATAATAAGTTAAAAATAAAAATGTGTTAGTTTCATGCCTTAACAAACAATTTAAATCATTCATTTTTAGAAATATAGTTCTTAAAAAATCCATTAATTTATAGTTTTTTAACAAAACAATTTTGCTACATTTTTTATCAATGAATTCTGAATAATGGACTTTATGATATAACCGCAATAAAATCTTCACAAACAAACATTTCAGATACTTGTCTCTTCATTCTTGAGTACACTGTTGCAAATCAGAAGAGCTCTTCACTTTATCATGCTTGTTTATTAGGTCGGCAGTCACGAATTATCTTCCACTTCCTTGTGACATTTGTTCTTTCTTATGGGCCTTGTCTTTTCCACTCGATAAGAAGGAAATCCATTCCCTCTCCCTTTTCATCCCCCCCTCTGACAGTTATCGTCTGCGATTGTTAGGACAACCCCCATGTAGTGACATAATCTACTAGAGCTCGTCAAACACTCCACTGAGGGATGTCATCCCCATATTTAGAGTGGGGAGAAGCATGATGTAGAAAATATTTACCCTGGTGGGGGTGATTTGGAGGGTTGATGGGAAATCAACTGGATAACAGCAATAATTGCCAATCACAACTAACTGAAGAGTTGTTATAAATAGGTTTGAAATTTCTTGTATTAAGATGAGGGAAATAACGTTTATATTTAAATTTATTTATTACAGATATCCAATTATTTTTTACAAATAGCCATCCCTACTTATTGAAATAGGATGGCTAGTTGTAATAAATAATTGGAGATCTGTAATAAATAAATGTGAAGCTCTTATTGATAAATTAGTAATGAAGTTGAAGAAAATGAAAGAATGGAATATGTAATTAATTCAATTCATTTTCAATTTTGTGATTTAGTGTGCTTATCTTGTTAATTTCCATACAATAATTTTATGTTTCAAGAATTAATTGCTTTTCTTGTCTGTAGTTTGTATTTTCATAAACGCCTCTGCCGTTTTTTTTTTTTTTTAAACGTTCCCTTTTGTTTTGTTATTTATTTTTGTTATAAAGGCAAAATCCATTTAGTCCTTTTAATATTACAAACCCCCTGACAGTCGTCGTCTGCGATTATTAGGACAACCCCATGTAGTGACATAATCTACTGGGGACTCGTCAAACAGTCCACTGGGGGATGTCATCCCCATATTTAGAGTGGGTGGTGGGGAGAAGCACGATGTAGAAAAATATTTACCCTGGTAGTGGTAATTTGGAAGATTGATGTGAAATCAACTGGATAACAGTAATAATTGCCAATAGAAACTTGTCACAGCTAACTGGAGAGTTGTAATGAATAGATTCAAAGTTTCTTATATTAAAACGAGAGGAATGATGTTTATCCATAAGTAGAGATAGTTAGCTGTAATAAATAATTGTATATATGTAATAAATATATCTCAAGTTCTTATTTAGAAACTAATAATGAAATTGTTGGAAATAAAGGATAGAATATAAAATTAATTCAATTCATTTTCAATTTCGTGCTTCCCTGCGCTTATACTCTTCATTTCCTTATAATCGGGGCCTGAATGGCCGAGTGTCTAGCGCTCTGGCGCTCGATGCCACAAGTTTCGGGTTCGAGTCTCTCCGTAGAACGTCAAAGAGCCAAGTCAGACTTCTACCTACGGGTGCTCCATCATAACAGAAGCTGTCCCCTTTCCCTTCAATCATGAGTCCATACGGGTTCGTGGGCCTGGTCTAGATGCCTATCAAGTATGATAAGAAACAACAACACTTCCTTATAGTTGTTTTATGTTTCAAGAATTAATTGCTTTTCGTGTGTTTAGTTTGCATTTTCATAAAGGTCTCTGTTGTTGTTTTTTTATACGTCCCCTCTTTTTTGTTATAAATGAAAAATCCATTCAATCCTTTTCAATATTTAAAACCCCTGACAGTTATTGTCTGCCTGTATTAGAGCAACCCCCATGAAGTGACATAATCTACTTGGACTCGACAGTGTTCCTCCAAAGAACATCCCCCCCCATTCCCCGTGTTTAGAATGAATGAATGAATGAATGGCCGGAAAAAGGCATCAGTTGATGTGGAAAATATTTACTCGAGTTTATGTGAGATCAACCAGAGAAGTTGTAATAAATGCGAGTCGAAATAACCTGGAGAGTTCTAATAAATGACAACTTTCAGTTGCTTTTATTAAAATGATGATGATGATGGTGATCATCATCATCATAAAAAAAAGCGATGGAGTGTGGAATTAACTCGACTTGTTTTCAATTTTGTAAGAGTCTTGTTTCAATTTCAGGCTTCAGGTGTGCACATTTATTGTTCACTTCTTAAAGTATAATGGCACGATGTTTTAGAAATATTTTTCTTCTTGGCAATTTGATAATGATCTTCTGTTCGTTTATATACAAAAAGGTCTTTTTGTATATCTTTGTTATGTATATTATTATTATGTATCAACGATTTCTCATGATTATCTTACATACGTAATGATGGTTTTTACTGTGCTTGATAAATAAGGTGTTTTTTTGGCTGGATATTAAGTACAATATATATTTAAGGTAACATTAGAAGGAAGGTATGTTAAAAAGTTTGAAAACTACGAGAAAAATGAAATAAAACCACTTCATTATATTGTTTTGGTTTTATTTTTTGAAAACTATTGAACTTAAAAGGGACACAAATTAAAAAAAAAAAAAACTTTTTCTGATAAAGAAATAAACAGTATTGTGTTGTTGTTTATTGTTCCTTATATCACTTGGTCGACAGCATCATCTAAACTAAGTCCATGAACCCGTGTCTTCTCATGGAAGGAGGGGGGCAGCTTCCGTTGTAATGGTACACTCGTAAGTAGAAGTCTGACTTGGTTCCGTGTCACTGATGAAGGAGGGCAGTGTCTTCCAGAAGAATTTTTTTAGGGGGAACTACCCGGCATTTTCTTATCGTATGATAGAAAACTCGGAAAACTCCCACCAGTAGTCCGACTAAGATGCTGAACATCACAAGTGCCATCGAGCCTCCTCCTTTTCGAAACAGTGTCTACAACAAAGCCGCAAGCGAGTGGAACTCAGCCTAATGTTCACCAAGTTGCCACTCAGCCACGAGTCGGGCACAGTTGTTTGTTCACCTGCATTATCATAAAAAACTTCATACCACAAGTCAATGACTAATTCAGCAATCACTTTGTAATATTCAGCTATTAATATTTATTATATTCTACTAATTAAATTCAATTCTATTATATTATTCAATTCTATTAATTCAATTATTCTATTAATATTCATTAATTCAGCAATTACTTTTCTGTTAATAAACCACAGCAAAATCTGCTTAAACAAAAAGATGCATTGAATAGTAAATAAAAATTTATTTAAATACACAATCTATTACACTTCTAATATATAATTAATTACTTTAATAAATTTATTATTTATTTACATCAATTTTAAATAATTGCCTTAGATAGTTTGTAAATTCTAACATTTCTAAATTTATTTCTTTTCTAAACGTAGCGCTATTTAATATTTAAATGTTGGGGAAGATGGCATATTAAATGGAAATAAAACACCAAAAAATCTATACTACTTTATAAAATATTTAAATTTTAATACGTTCAAGATATAATTAAGTAACAATAGGAGGAAAATCTGTTAATAAGTTTTGATAACTGTGAGAAAAATGAAATAAAATCACTTTATTATATTGTTTCGGTTTTATTTTTAAAACTATTGCGGCTAAAAGGGCACAAATTTAAAATTTTTACTTTTTTGGATAACAGAAAAAACAGTTATAGTTCACATACATTATCCTAAAAAAGCTCCCTACCACAAGTCAATGATTAATTCAGAAATTACTTTGTAATCTTCAGCAGTTAATGTTTATTATATTCTATTAATTCAATTATATTCTATTAATATTCATTAATTCAGCAATTATTTTTTGTTGATAAACCACAGCAAAATCTGTATAAACAAAAGATAGATATATTAAATAGTAAATAAATATTTATTTAAATACATAATCTATTACATTTATAACCTATAATTAATTACTTTAATAAATTTATTATTTATTTATATCAATTTTAAATAATTGCCTTAGATAATTTCTAAATTCTAACATTTCTAAATTTAGTTCTTTTCTAAACATAGTGCTATTTAATATCTAAATGTTGGCATTTTAAATTCAATTAAAATACCAAAAATGTATTCTGCTTTATAAAATATGTAAATGGTTTTCATTACTAAAATGGTCTTAATTAATATTCCAATTCATGGCAAAGTAGTAAATTTAGCAAAAACCAAAAAATTTAAATAACATATGATGAAATTTATTTCCTGAAATAAACTTTTGTTTTTAAATTATAGTAGAAATTATTTCACCACATTCTGTCTAGTTAGCTTTATTTAATAATCGAAACCTCAACTAAATATGCTCTTCTTTTAAAAATTCAGTCGTCTAATCATTTACAGCTGGTAATGTCTAGAAGTGTACTTGTTTTCTTCTTAAATAAGTTTCTGGTCTAATATGCAGCTGTTTTAACGAAGTCAAAACTTTCTGCTTAATTTTATTTATGAATGCAAGTTTTTATGCCCGCACTAACTATCGCTTATATCATTGGTTTTTATTTCTGATTTTATTTTTATTATTTATTTTGAAAGCCATTTCACAACATTTTAATGTCTATGTCTACAAATAATTTTTATTTTTAGAGCTGTTAATTATTATAACGAGCTAATTATATTCCAGGATGATGTAGGAAAATAAAAAATAAAAAGTTTATTCATTAATTTGTTACTTTATATAGTTTTCCATAAAAAAATTAATTTTTCTAAACTATATGTGTTTACTAATTTTTACATTTAAGTCTTTTTAACTATGAATACTAACTAAATAATACATGTGAAAGTCGTTAATAAAAACGTTAAAAATTCTGTTTTTAATTGCAGAGTATATTTGTCTGCTTTTTTAGGAAAGTATTTCTAAAATTTTTTATTTTTTTACGATGCATGAAAAAAAAAAAAAATGTTATAGTTAGTGTTTTAAGTATTTGGTGTCAAATTTCTCTGTTTTCAAAGAGTTTAACAGAGAATATTATGAAGGCAAAAACTATGATTGAAAAAAAAAATATAACTGTATAACATTATGGGGTTTTTGAATTTATAAAATGCCTTTTCTGATTTTAAGTACATTTAACTTAAAAAACAGATGCACATCTTTTCGTTGATATTAGTTAATACCTACAAACAGTTTTCAAATTTTTTCATAAAATGTTTTTTCAGCTTTTAATAATTATGTGCATTTTATTATTTAAAAATTATTTTAATATAAAAAAAATTTCAATTTTTTAAAAAAAGTTAATAAATAAAAATAAAATTACTTTATATTTTAGATAATTTTAACTGTTCAATTTAGGTAACTGTGTATTATATTTATGTGCTTAAAAATTAAGAACATTATTTTAATATTAAAAAAAAAATCGGTTTTTAAAAAAAGTTAATAGAAAAATATAATTACTTTATACTTTAAAAAAAACATTTCAGTATTTTATATAATTTTTTAGATTTAGTGAGAAATCCATGAAATATGTTAAAAGGTTGATGTAAGTTTATCTTTTCAACGTTTACTAAAATTTATTTCACTAATAATGACGATAAGCTTTAAAGATAACTGTGTATAAGTAATATCAGCTTTAAAAAATATACATTTTTTTAATTTTCTTGTTTTCTAAGTTCTATAAAATTAAGGTAAAAATTTTAAATATTTTAATAGACACTAACACAGTGATGTACAATAAACTTAATACAGCGTTACAACAATAATTTTTAACTGTTTGAAACTAAATACTTCATTAGTTTAACGTAAGCTAACATTTCAAGCCACCGTTAGTCATTTGAGCAAGTTCACCTTCTACCAGAATTCGTATCATTGTGTGTCTTCCACCCGCATACCACGCTAATGCTTCTACTAAAGTTCCTTCTATGTCATTAATGCTAGACGCTTCAGAATTCGTTCTACGTCAAGGGCCCATCTGGTGCAGAACTTCTCATGTCATCCTCCGGAGGGCCGAAGGCAAACATGAGGCAGCTGCTGCAGTGGCCCCATCTTCCACGGCCCTCTTGTTTGCACACTACTTCACCTCAGAATTTCCGTGGGTGTGGGCTTCAAACTTTTGCCAAATTTGTAGAGGTGTTTTAAGGGGAAAAAGGTTTTTCTAAGTTTTTTTAGTAAATAAATCTTTTACACAAAATAGTCGAAGTATGCCTGTGAATGAATTTGTGAAATCAAATCTGGAGTTTGTTTGTTTTTATTCAAAGGTCAAAAGAATTGCCAATTTTGGCCCTTAAAACTCATGGTATCTCAACATTTTTAGTTTGTCTACCATTTGAGGCCTTTTAAGGAAGAAAGCATTTTTTTTTAGAAAATGAGTTCTTTTAAGCAAAACAGACGTGAATTTATGAAACAGTATGTGAAATTTGTTTACCAAAATCATTTCTAAAACTGGTTTTTATTTAAGGAATGACGGAATTGCTAATTTTGGTTCTTAAAAATTGTTGGTCAGAATTATAATTTGTCCTCCATTCGTTGTCTAAGGGACTGTGTTTTAAAGACGTAGCCATGTTTTAGTGAATTGATTTTTTGTAAGCATTTAAGAAAAACGGTTAAAACTTGTGTATGATTCAGTTGAATGAATTTGTAGAATCGCATCTGGAAGTCGTTTAGTGAAATTATTTCAGGAATTGATTTTTATTCAAGGATGATTGAATTACGAATTTTGGCTTTAAAAAAATATAAAAATCAACATTTTAAATTTTCTCTATTCGTGGCTAAGTGATAGAGGAATCTAGATAGCGTAAGAGAAAGTTAAATGTACTTTAATCACTGGTTTGAATCCATTCATGAAATGTGCTTTAATCACTGATTTGATTCCACTCTCGATAGGTGCTTTAATTACTAGCTTGAATCCACTCATGTGCTTTAATTGGTTTGCTTTGAAATGTGCTTTAATCACTGTTTTGAAAATAAAATGTATTCAGTAGTTATTTGTAGAAAAAAACTCTCTTTGACAGTTATGCTGCTGATTTGAAGTATTAAGTATGTTCTCCAGTGATTAGACGAAATTATTCCAATAATTCTCTTAAATGGCGTTATTTCCATCTTTTCAATAACATTTACTCGACAAAATGACAATTTTCATTACTATATGGCGAATAAATTTAACAGGTTAGAGAAAAGGGTTTATTGGAACAAAACATCTTCGCCTTTTACCTACATTGTATGAGCTGCTAAATTAATGTAATAAATTATATAATTATGAATGTACCAATACCAATCAGTGACTGAATTTCCAATTTAAATTTATTCCCTTCTTCAGATGTTACATCTCGAAATTTTTTTTTCCTTTATCGTGAAAATACTCTTTTCACAAAAGCCGATGCATTTCAGTTACTTTTTTTAAGGAAAAAAAAAACATTACCTAAATTAAATTTTTTTTCTAAGAGTTTATTAGTACGTGTGTGCTTTTATGCATAAAAGTGCTTTGGATAGGAAACTGTTTCAATTATTTTATCTTTTCCGAGAGGAAAATATGCTCAAAAGGCCCTCCACTTTAGCAGGAGATGGAAAAATCTAGATGAGGCTAGAAGTTAATTTAATTAATGGAGATAACAATCTCGTTTTATGAAAGTTCCAAGATTTACTTAAAGGACGTTATCTTCTTTTCATCTCGGAGAGAAGTTTGTGAAGTAATAAGTCTCGACTTTTAGATAAGAAAACCTTCATCTCGGGACTTCATTTCGTCATTGCTAACAAAATCATCTCTATCGGGAATATTTTAGAGGAAGCAAAGTCATTTAGTTCCGAAACAAATCATTAGTTACGGAAACGTCCGTTAAAGAGTGGCCTAGTCAATTAAGTAATAGAAAAAAATGATGAACTGGATAATAGGGTAAAGATCTAGGTTTCATTTATTTATTTCAATGAATTCTGCAGAGATTATTTAACATGCATCATTTATTAAAATGTAATGAATAGTGTATCATTTATTAAAAAAATGGTAAAGGATTTTGAATTTTTAATGAACTTACTACTTCACTTTATAAACCCTATTTGCTAATTTTGTTTTAAAGCTACTTTTATCATTTGGTTCTTTATAAAGTTTAATGATCGTATTAATTTCTTAATATTTAAAATACGATTCATTTTGAATTTCTATTAATTTAAATTAAAATTAACAGTTTTTAAAAATTAAAATCAGCTAATCTTGCTAACAAAATCATCTCTATTGGGAAATATTCTAGAGGAAGCAAAGTCATTTACTTCCGAAACAAATCATTAGTTACTGAAACGTCCGTTAAAGAGTGGCCTAGTCAATTAAGTAATAGAAAAAATGATGAACTGGATAATATGTTTCATTTATTTCTTTTAATAAAGCTTACAGAGATTATTTAAAATTTGACTGTGAAATTATTTAACACGTATCATTTATTAAAAGTTAATGAAGAATGAATCATTTATTAAAAAAAAACGAGAAAGGATTTGCAATTTTTAATAGATTGATTGCTTCACTTTAAAAAACAGTTGCAAATAGGTTTTATAAAGTTACTTTTATCATTTAATTATAAAAGTGCTTACTACTTTATCATTTAGTTCTTTATACTTACATTAATCATACTTTTATCATTTAGTTTTTATAAAATTTCATGGATCATTTAATTTTTGACATTTAAAATGCAATGCATTTTGAATTTCAATTAATTTCAATTTTTTAAATTAACAGTTTATTTTATAAACAAAAATAGCTAATCTTGCTAACAAAATCATCTCCATCGAAAATATTTTAGAGGAAGCACGTCATTTACTTCCGAAACAAATCATTAGTTACTGAAAACGTCCGTTAAAGAGTGGCCTAGTCAATTAAGTAATAGAAAAAAATGATGAACTGGATAATAGGGTAAAGATCGATGTTTCATTTATTTCTTTTAATGAATTCTGCAGAGATTATTTTAAATTTGACTGAAAAATTATTTAACATGTATCATTTATTAAAATGTAATGGAGAATGAATCATTTATTAGAAAAATTTAAAGATTTTGAATTTTTAATGAATTTATTGGTTCATTTTATAGAGCCTATTTGCTAATTTTGTTTTTTAAAGTTTCTGTTATGATTTGGTTCTTTATAAAATTTTCTGATTCGTATTAACATTTTGATATTTAAAATGAAAAGCATTTTGAATTTATATTAATTTAAAATTTTTAAATGAATAGTTCATTTAAAAAATTCTTTATTATATATCTTATGACTTAAAAACTAAGTCACAATCGAATTTACAATATGGAGCACAAAATTTAAAAATAAAATTCATTAAAATAGAAAAGTGAATTCATTTTTAATGAATTTATTGCTTCATTTTATAAAGCCTATTTGCTAAATTTTTTTAAAGGTTACTTTTATCATTTTGATCTTTATGAAATTTTTTTAGATCGTATTAATTTCTTAATATTTACCATTTTGAATTTCTATTAATTTAAATTTTTTAAATAACAGTTTATTTACAAAAATGATTTATTATATATCTTATGACTTAAAAAATAAATTACAATCGAATTTAACAATGTGAAAAAGAGAAAATTTAAAAATAAAATTCAGAAAATTAAATTCATTTTTAATGAATTTATTGCTTTATTTTATAAAACTATTTGCTAAATTTTTTTTAAGTTATTTATATCATTTGACCCTTTTTAAAATTTCTCGGATAGTGTTAATTTCTTGATATTTAAAATGCAATGCATTTTGAATTTCTATTAATTTAAATATCTTTAATTAACAGTTTATTTAAAAAAAATCCTTTATTATATATTTTATTATTTAAAAAAATAAATTACAATTCAATTTAACAACATGAAGAAGAAAAACAATATTTAGATTAAACAAATCTTACTGTTACCAAATGAGTACTTTTCAAATTAACACTAACAATAAGTTTATCTTAATTTTTAATTTTTTGTGAATTAGAGAAAACCGTTTGTTTCACATTAATTATGCAGCATTTTTTAACTCAAATTTCCTACTGTTTTTACAATTAATAAAATTTATATCTTTAAAATTTCCGTGGCAATTCTTGAAAGTGCTTATAATTGATTCTGTATTTTTTACCTGAAATTTTAAGAACCTTAATTTATACAAAAACATTTCTGATTCTTCTTTTCTTAAATTTTGAATTAAAAAATAGTAAAAAAAAAAAATTTATTAACTTAAGTATTAAAATTTGTTTCGTAACTTTTATTTTATTTAGTATTGAAGAATTATTATAACATTAAAATAATTATTTGAGATAAAAAGAAAATAATTCGATAATGAACTATATATTCAAGATGAAAGATAATGAAATCGTTTTTTGTAGTTAATATTTTTAATTAAGAGTATTAATATTTTAATTATTATATACATTAATAATTAATTATTATATGTTAATTAATGTATATTTATTATATACATATATACATATATATGTATATAATTATATACATACATATATATGTATATATTATAATATATATACATATATATAATTAAAATTATATAAAATATTAATATATATTAATATTTATTAATATTTTATATAGTTAATATTTTTAATTAATTTTTAATTTTTGAGATTAATATTTTTTCTCATTCAATTTTTATTATTCAATTATTAATGTTTTTATTTAATTTTCTTATTTTGTCAATTTTTATTACTTCGAATTAAATATAAATATATATAATATACATTTTTGCCTTACTTTAATGCCAATTTCACCAAAGAAATAAATATAATCAACATATTTTCAATATGCAAAAGTATATTTAACAAACTGAAGAACTATTCAACTATTAAAATTACTAACAAAAAATAGTTCATTTCATTTATACTTGAAAATTTTTTTTTTAAATATTCAAATCTTTCTCCTAACACATTAGTACTTTTTTTTTATGCAGTTAAAAATTTAAATTTCTTTACAGTCTACAATTTCATTGAAAAACAAAATTGTCGTTTTTATGTAGACACGCAAATATCTCGTAATGAATATTCACGCTAAGCGAGAAACATATTTAGTTTAGTCAAATTATTAACGAAAGAACAAAATTCAATGTCATTTTCTAGTCTACAAAACACATTTCAATGAACCATTTCAAAATCACAGTGATAAAAACATGCAATCAAAAATCTGAAAAGCAATTTTTGAATAGATTCAAATCTCTCTTCAAACCTTATCATTATCCATTCTATTTTTAGAAGACAAGAATTAAAGATTAGCTTCGTATTCTGCCATTCCATTTTAAAACTTGCCATTTTTCTTTATATTTGTGTGCACGCTTCATAATCCAGACACATGCTTCAATATTGTTGACTATCAATGTTTTGAGAAACAGTGCTTTTAAACTTCAAACTCATTCTGTCCTATTAAAAGGATCTCCACCCTATAATCTTTTATTTATTTCCATTTTGAAATTTATTTTTCTTTTTTTTTTTATCCGGGTTTGCAGATGCAAATTAGGGTGGAGATGTTCTGGTTCTTTTGTTGTCTGGATAGAACATGTTCGAAATTTGTTGTAAGAGATTCAATGCAATAGGTAAAATAATACCTCGTATTTGGTTTTCCATTACTATAATTCTGATTTTAGCTTTTTATTGATGTTTAATTGGAGTTATGTTTAGAGTTGAATTTTGACATCCTCTAAAATTACCTTGAGTTAACCTACTTACTGTATAAAAACTCAACCGCTAAATTAAAACCTAAAACCTGTTACCAAACTGGAAATTGAAGATGAATTGTCGATTTGCATACTGTAAAAGAATTTGCAAATTATAACTCATGATATTCTATAATTTATCATGATAGATTTACAGTAACTATAATTATGGCTTTTAATTTTATTAAAAATAATATAAAAATAAAATTTCAGGCAATAAAATGAACATATAATTCAATTGTTTATGAAACTAGAGGTAAAAATGAATTTTCAAACTGGGTATACTAGGAATTTTGAAATTATTTTTTACTTGATTCACTTTTAATTTTATTGTTAAATAAAAGCACACTGATTTAATATAAAGAATTGGCTAAAAAGAAATATTGGTGTTTAATTGGAATTATGTTTAGAGTTGCATTTCGGCATCATATAAAATTACCTAGAGTTGACTGTATAAAATCTCATTCTTTCTACTGTATAAAATCTCAATTGCTAAATTAAACGCTAAACCTGTTTGCCAAACTGGAAATTGAGGATGAATTGTCGGTTTACATACTGTAAGGAATTTGCAAATTATAACTCATGATATTCACTAATTTATTATGAACGATTTACCATAACTGTAATTATGGCTTTTAATTTTATTAAAAATAATATGGACTGTTAATGAAATAAAATTTTGACAATAAATTGAACATATAATTCAATTGTTTATGAAACTGGAGATAAAGATGAATTTTCAAATAGGGTACACGAATGTTTAAATTATTTTTTACCTGATTCACTTTCAATTTTATTGTTAGGAAAAAAATCAACTGATTTAAAATAAGAATTGAATTTTATTTGATGTTTAATTGGAATTATGTTTAATTGAATTTTGACATCTTATAAAATTACCCTGAGTTGGCATACTTACTGTAGAAAAACTCAACCACTAAATTAAAAGATGAATTTTCAAATTGGGTACACTAAGAATTTTTAAATTAATTTTTTCCTTTTTTACTTTCAGTTTTATTGTTAGAAAAAAATAGCGTTGATTTAAAATGAGAACTGGCTGAAAAATTAATAAAAACTATAAGATATATTAATAAAATATTTTTTTAAAATTATCATAATAAACTATTATACTTATTATTACTATTATAATTATCATTAATAAGTTATGATAGTAATAATAATCCCAAAATAAAATATAAAAATATAAATCATAATAATCTTAAAAAATAATAATTATAAAATTATCATAATAAATTATTATTAATAATACTTTACTTTGTCATAAATATATCTACAATATTTTAAAATTATTTTGTGATATGCATATATTAATTCATTTATATTACTTTAAGCAAATATTTATTTAAGAATGAAAATCTGATTTACAGAATGCAGAATTTTTCTATAAAAACTATAATTAAATTATTCAAAGTTTTCCAACTTTAATTCTAAATAAAGAATAGTTTATCAAATAAAGGGAATTAAATAAATTCCATTTTGTGAAATAATTATTCATTTAGAATATCAGTATTCAGCTTTTTTTTATATTCTTATCATCTTTCTATACTGTTTTAAAAGTATTATGCAAAACTGAAACTTATAAAAGGGGAAAAGGATTATATGTATCCAAAATGTGTTTGCTTAAATAGTTGAATGAATAAAAAACATAAATATATTACAAATATGTAGCAAAACATAAAAATTCAAAGTTTGCGAACTAAATATGATCGCCTAAAGATTTTAACTCCCAGTCGAAATATTATTTTTAAACAGATTCCAGTTCTTTAGCAGCTGTGAAAACTGTGAATATTTTCCCCTTTTATCCCTAAAAAGATATCAGCCAAATAAATGTCTTCATTTCTAAGCCAACTAAAAACTCTAGCGACGAAGCGATTTCTCTTTTATCCACTGTCATTGTATGCACAGTCGCGCAGATTTTTCCGTTACATTAATACGAATTTGTGATTCCTGCGACTTAAACGACTGCGACTTTTTAGAGATAAATAAAATAAAACAGCTTCCAAGCATAGAGTCGGTTGCGGCGAAAAACTTTTTAACGTCTTTCAGCTTTTTAAAGAATGAAGGGAAAAATAGAAAAAAAAAAAAAAAATCCTTATCCGTGTTATTTAAAAGGAAAAAAAGTTCAATTCTTTGCAACTCGCTTTTTTTATTTTATTTTTTTTTTTTTTTTTTTTTGTAAATTCTTTTTGGATAAGACTAGTTTTTTTCAGAAAGGTATCAATGTTATTTCTTGGAATAAAATATTTATTGTAACCGTTTTTTTTTTCACTGATTGAGGAAATTTTGTCTTTTCTTTCTGTTGTTTTGTAAGTTAATTAAGTTCTGATTTTGCATAAGATTTTTTTTTAAAACTTTTGTTTAAACTTCTTTTCGCTCTACAATTCAAATTTTTAAAATAAATTTGTTAATACATATGTTGATTACATTTCAAAGAAGGTTTAAAAATAGTTGTTTTTATTAAAGTTTTTATTTCATTTAAAGTTTTTATTAACTGTAACTGTGTAGTTGTTTTAGCTAAATAATGTTAATTTTTCAGTATATCTTTAATTTATTTTTTCCATAATAATTTTGAACTTATTAATTCAAAAGATTATCAAATGCATCAAATATACAATTCAAATTTTTAAAATAAATTTGCTAATACATATGTTGATTACATTCAAAGAATGTTTAAAAATAGGTGTTTTTATTTATGTTTTTATTTCATTTAGTGTTTTTATTAACTGCAGTTAGGTAGCTATTTTAGCTAAATAACGTTGTTTTTACAGAATTTCTTTTATTATTTACCATATTAATTTTAGACTTATTTAATTGAAATCATTGTAGATTTTCATCAATTTTTGCATGATATTTATTTAAGTTTCTATAAAATATTTCAGAAAAAATAATTTTTACGAAATAATATTTTTGTTGCATTTAATTTGTTAATATTTTGTCCAAAATAGTTATAGTGTCAGGTAATTTTTTTTTTTATTAAATTCAACGAAAAGTTATTTTTTCAAAATAAACATGAAATTATATTTATTATTAAAATATAATTTTTTATTATTTATTATTAAAATATTATTTTTTATATTATAAATAATTAATAATAATTAATCATTATAATTAAAATATTATTTTTATTTATTATTTATATTTTTATTTTATTTTCACTTCAATTTTCTTATTAATTTTTAGATAAAGAAGCAATTATGTATAAGTAAAAATGATTTATGAAGAGGCGTATAAATGAAAAGTTTAATATTCTTTATTATTTTTATATGAATAAAAAAACGATCTTAAATAGAAATAAAATATTCTTAATAATGAAAAAAAAAAAATGCTTTGAGAGATAATTTATATAAAATGAATCACAATTTTAAATTAAATCTTTCTAACTATTACAAATAAAATGTGTAATTTAATAAGTCATATTTGAGAGTAATAATAAAAATAATAAAAAAATTATTTTAAACTCTAACAAAACATTTTTATCAATAAAAAGCAAATCAAACAACCTTGATCAAATATTTCAAAGATGGAATTGATTTACCTTGCTCATTTGAGTTCATTTTATTGCTTATTCATTCAAATATTTGTAAATATTTGAGATTGTATTCTTTTTAGAAATTCTTTTAGAATTTGTAAACAACAGTCAACATTTTGCTATTTTAAGCAGATGTGTTCAAAAACTATTTTTGATTTTTTTTTTTTTTTTAACATTACTTCCGATAAAAGATTTTTCTACTAATTTTAAAAAATAAATAATAAAATAAACTTAAATTAAAAGATGTATAAAAGCAGATGTATATATTTCTTTTGAACTTTTTTTTATTTATAGCAATAAAGTTGATATGCACTTAAATTAAATGTAAATGAAGTATCGTTTGGAGAAAAAATATTTTTAATAAAAATAATTTAAAATATTTTAGTTTAAAATTTAAAATTTCTGTTAATTTTTATAAATTTTACTATTTTTCATCACTATTTTGGAAAAGTTTTTTACATATTTTTTTATGCATGGAATTTAATATACTATTTTTAAAGATAAAAATTATTTTAAAGGATTAATTAATTTTATGCACTAAATTTATATTTAAGATTTAATTGTTATGCATTAAATTTATATTTAATATTTAGCTATTATATATTGATTTTATATTTAATATTTTGTTTTTATAAATTTTAATATTTCAATCAAAATTTTCATAACTATCTTTTGAAAAGGTTTTTCTCAGTTGGTGAGTGGAATTTGAAATAATATGGATGATTATTTTTTAAAAATTGTTATGTATTTAGTTTATATTTAATATTTTATTGTTTTTATAAATCAAACCAACCCAGAACTTTAAAATTTTAACAAAAATCTTTTAAACAAAACTTTTTATCATTATCTTGGAAAAGATTTTTACAATTTTTTTGAGCATGGAATTTGATATTCTATGAAAATTATTTTTTTAAGAATAAACTATCTGCGAAATTTATATTTAATGTACAGAGTTCTTCAAAATGATTCTTTCGTCATTTTTATCTAAAAGCAAATCTATCAATTCAAACATATAAAAGATAATTAGATATAAAAATAACTACATACTATTTAAATTTTTAATAGCAAACTTTTCCATCGTTTGTTACATACAAAATAGAATGCATTTCTAATAGTACCAGCTTCTAGAAGAAACTTCTACAATACCAAAACTTGCAGTTTTCTTCTTTAACTCACTTTTCAAGGTCGTACATGCAAAAACTTTTCGGTGATTTTTTCTGTCTGAATCTGATATAGAATTTTCCTTTTTTTATTTTTTTATCAAAAAGCAATGTAATGAATTTAAACATATTCATACAGATAACTAGATACTAAGTAACTTTTTTAAAAGGAAAGTATTCTTCGTTAGATATGTTAAATGCAAAACGGAATGCATTTCTGATAATACAAAGAGAATAAATGTAGCTTTCTTCTTGAACTTTCTCAAGGTCACGAAATATATAAAAACTTTCTCAGTAATTCTTTTTTTTTGTCATTTTTTTTATCAAAAGCAAATACTAATGAATATTTTGACGTAACATTTCACACAGATGTAAAGGACAGTACCAGCAACCTAAAAAAGAAAAAAAAAAAATTGAAATTCCATAAGCTCCGGGAATTTTAAATTGAAATTGGTCTTACTTTTGGACACAGTAGTATATGCAAAACAGAATACATTTCTAATTGTTACATACAAAACAGAATGCTGCGAGCTGAAAGAAGAAAACCTCTACAATACTAAAACTTGCCGTTTTCTACTTAAACTCATTTTCAAGGTCATGTGTAAACTTTTCTGTCTTGATCTGATATTAGAATTTTCCATTTTTATCAAAAGTAAATGTATTGAATTTAAACATATTCATACAGATAACTAGATACTAAGTAACTTTTTAATAAAAGAAGGTATTTTTTGTTAGATAAATGTAAAACATGATGCATTTCTGATAAAACAAAGAGAAGAAATTCCTTCAACATCAAAACTTGTCCATTTTTCTTCTTGAACTCATGTTCCAAGGTCACGAAATATGTAAAAACACTTTCTGGGTGATTCCTTTCTGTCTGAATCTGACGTGGAAAAGTAGGCTGTTCCTTTCGTATTGATTGTTTCGGGAAAAATGACTCGAAAAGCAATTTCTGTTTTTACTTTCATCAAAGTTTGATGAAGCGTTAAACATGGCTTTGAATATGTCGCTTAATTTCACCGTTCTTCTTTATTCTTTTTTTTTTTTAAGTGACATTTGGAAAGTTTCTGAAAAGCGTTTCTCTCCCCCCTTTTTATTCTTTTTTCTTTATTTTTCTTTTTTTAAGTTTCGCATACATTTTAACGTTAAACTAACTAGCTTCCTTTATTGTATGTTTGAATTCTATTTTTATTGTAATTCTTTTTGTTTTCAAAAGCATTTGGTTTTATTTTTTTTTTTTTTTTTTTGTCCACAATTGAATCATGTATTTAATTATGTATTTCTCTATACGCTTGTTCATTGCTGAAGTATTAATGGCTAAATATGTATATAATGGCCAAAACAAAAATTAATTTTTTTTTTTACAATAAAAACGCAGAGAAGAATAAATATTTTAATAAATAAGTAATAAATGTTTTATTAATTAGAAATATTTTAATTATTAATTAAAATATTTTGTTAATTTTTATAAATATCTTTAATATTGATTATTATTATTATTATTAATTAACATATTTTAATTAATTTTTTAAATATTTCTAATATTTATTAAGTATTTGATAAATATTTGTAATATTTATTGAATATTTGATAAATATTTGTAATATTTATTGAATATTTGATAAATATTTGTAATATTTGAATAATATTTATTGAATATTGATTATTTTATAAATATTTAATAAATATTTTTATTTATTGGAAATATTTTAATTATTATTAATTAAAATATTATTATTAAAATATTATAAATATTATATAATTAAGTATTTTATTAATTTTTATAAATATTTATAGCATTTATTAAATATTTAATAAATATTCCTTTTTTATTAAATATTTTTTATTAATAAAATATAAAATTAAAAAGTTCTAAACCGCGTACATTGTTTGTAAATATGTGCTGCATAAATGAATAATGTGTTCCTTCCTACTATTAAAAATATATATTATATAATAATATACTCTTAAAAATAATATTTCCTGAAATACATGAAATTAATATGAAAATAATGAAAAACATAAGATATACAAACTTAAAAAGTTCTACATATAAACTTCAATTTTTCGTCAAAAAATATTCAATAAATGTTGAAAATTAGTAATAAATAAACGTATTAAAATATTAATTAAGTCAATCATAAATCAATTAACCGCCAGGCTTCATTTCCTCTTGAATAATTAAGGTGACAGAAAAGTATGATGATAGATTGTGACAGCGTTTTTTCCAGAATTAAGAGAATTGAATGAAATTTAAAATAATAAGTTGACTTATCCAATAAGGAAAAGTGGTTAGATAAATATTATTATTTAAAGTATTAAATTATGTGTTAGCTTGTATTTAGATATTTATATCCAAATTATGTATAAAATACTAAAAGGGGATGTAATAATAATATATGCAACAAATATATTGAAATATATTATTACAACTGTCTGTTGATTCCTGTGTTAAATTATTCTATATTTCTTATTTGAAATTAATTATTTTTTGAAGATTAAATAATAATATTTTTTCTATTATATTTTTAGCTGCAAAAACAAATGCCAGTCTTCAAATTTTTCATATAAATGTCTCATAAACAAACATTTTTAGAAATACATAAAAGTAAAAAAAAAAAAATTAGTAATAAATTGTAAGACATTTATTTAATACTTTAATTTTTATTAAATTATAGTTACAGCATTTAGAAATATTAAATTAATATAATTAATTAATTACTATTATAATTATTAATAATTTTTGTAGGATAGTTATTAATTATTCACTATAAAAACTTTTTTATTTCATAAAAAGATTTAATTAAATTAAATGCTATTAAAAAAAGATTATAATAATAAGCAGGTGGCTTATTAAGCCTCACAAAACTTTTAAAAATAAAATAAACATGAACAAAATTAAATCCATTTTAACTCAAAGGCATGCGCAATAAACCAATAATTACTTACTTGATCATTTTGTCAGAAGTGCTTTCGAAATCAACCGTCCGATTTCTACGGATTATTTTCAGAAAATCATTTTCTTTTTCTTCGTTATATCTTCTACTACTTTTATTTCTCTTATTTTGAGAGCCTATTTTTATTTTGTTCAAATGGAATACTTTTCGTTTTATTTCTGGATAATGTCTTTTTTGTATTTATTTTTATTTACTGATTGGATTATATATTTAGACAAAAAAAAAAAAAAAATGTATTGAAAGTTAAGTATTTAAATTTGAAAGAAAGATGCATTGGAAAATTTTTAGTGTTTATTGCTGCATTTTTAAGAGAAAGAGATGAAATGGTGGGGCTTTTTGAAAAAAAAATTAATCTGCTATAATTAATCTTTTAATTGCATTGTTTTTATGGTTTGATAGCTTGAAACTAATTGATCAACGACCTTTTTTCAAAGTATTGAAAATTTCAAAAGTACTTATCGAAGATTTATGAATGTTTTTGTATAGTCAAGTAAATTGTGGATTTAAATAAATTTATTTATGTATATCCACAATTAAGTATTTTTAACTGACATAAATGCATTTGTAAATATACATGGAGAGTGTACCTACCAATGGCTTTTAGTTAATGATTATTGAATTTAATTTTATGTGAAAAAATGTAATTTTTCTATTTGATTCTTTTATTAAAATATGCAAACACTAATTTTTATCCATTTGCATAATAGAGTAGAAAAGTAATGAAATTTAAAATTTGTTTTCCGAGAAAACTATATTTTGGATCCTTGGAAAATATTAAAGGGGATCTCAAAAGTAAACGATATCAAACCCTACCTTGTGCTTATTTATAGATATATATTTTATCAGTATAAATAAATATTTTTTTTTTTTTAGTATATAGCAATAAATATTTTTTTAATTAAGCTTTTTACACATATGTATATGAAATTTAAATATTTTGGATCAAAGAAAATTTAAAATTAAATTTAGAAAGATTAACATCAATAATTACAATATATAGATATATTTTTTTTTTTTTTTGCTTTATATGTATATGTGCAATAAAATTAAATTTAGAAAGATTAACATCAATAATTACAATAATATTATATTTCAACTTTTTTTTTGTGATGATTTTCTTCCAAAATAATAATCCATTTTTTACTTACTCCTGTAAACATTGTGATTTTAGATGAAGGACAATAAATAGAAACTCATATGTAGATCTTTTCTTTGGGAATTTATGGTTTCCCTGTTTTAATCTGAATCGACTTTACGTATAAATTATTATTTTCCCCACATCAAACTGTAGCGTTATCCGCTATAAGAACTCTAGCAGGTGAATAACATTTAGTCTTGGTAAAAGTTGTCCAGGAATTAAAAGTCATGAAATCAGGTGCAATGCATGTTGTCAAATATGAAAAGTCCATGTTTCAGACATCATTAGTAGCTACACTAATGCTGTGAAAGTGTTTATGAACAAAATCATGTCTATCAGAGTCGGAAATTTGCTGTAAAAACTGCACAGGGCACTTTGTAATCCCATCGGGATGGGTGAAAAGCATGTAAATTCAACATTTTATCAAATTGAAAGGAGTATTTTTTAAGTTTGTTTTAAGGATTTGTCTATTTTCTTCTTTACCTCAGAACTAAATTGATGAAAAAGAATAAAGGAAATTGTGGCTGTGGTAATTTATAACCATTTTTGGCCAAGAGATCGGCCTTTTCATTTCCAGGCACCCCGCAATGGCTTTGAATCCACTGAAAAACAAACTCCCAGCCAAAAGCAATTGCATTGGAGATTTATCTTAGTCTCTTCAACAAGGAAGCAATCACTAGGTGTATAGGAGACAGTTGCCAAGATTGCAGCTTGGGAGTCAATAAAGATAACTGCCTTATTAAGATTAGTAGTTAGTCCAAGAAGGTTTAAAATTGCATTCCTTATGACAAAAATCTATACATCAAAATTGGAGGCTTTAAAACTAACTGCATATGATTCCTCAAAAAATCCTTTACAATAGAAACCGCACCAGTATTTCCATCACACACAGAACCATCATAAACGTTGATCCATTCAGAACCAGGGTAATTTGTAATAATAATCTCTAAGGAAAAGGCGTACGTATAAATTATAATTATCTCAACAATAATAAATAAATAAGGAAAATTTTAATCCACCGTTTACCCTTTTAAAACTAAAATATAATGTATTTTTAAAGTGCAGTGGTCTTCAACTACTACAAATTTATTGCAATAACAGTAAATTTTATTATCAGCATCATTCATCGAACTTTAATGGTCCCTTTGTGATATGGACAAATATATTTATTATGTTTATTGACCAGTAAACGTTATATGTTTTAGTTAACATTTGAGGATAATATTGCAAAAAAAAAGCCTTACAATGGCAAGATCAGGAATAAGATAAATGACGATTGAGTCTATCAATAAAATTATATCCTAATAATTTCATAAACATTTTTTTTATGATCTAATCAACATTTTATGCGACAATTTCCCAATATGTTAACCACAATCACATTGCCTGTCTGTCTTTTACTGCAGTGAAAGCTTATTTTTAACTGCCTGACAATAAAAATAAATGTGGCGTCAGCCGCTTAAAGCCTGTCATTCCATCAGCCTAATCAGTGTCGTTGGATAAATAGCTGCTGTAAAAATAAGAGAAAACAAAAATTCAACCACTGCTGTTTGGATTTGGCTGAACAGAGTCGGGTAGACATTGCAGACTCTTTTCTTATCTCCTTTAGAAGAAAATAAAAACTTATTTTCCAGATAAATTGCAAAGGATGTTTCAGCAATATTATCTTGATTTCAGGGATTTGGAGAAGATCATGGCTAAGTATCTAATCTAGATAACCATATGTAATTTGTAGTATACGTGCTGGATTATTGTTCTATAAGATATCCTTTGATATAAAGAGCAATATTGAGCATCTTCGTCTTGATTTGGAAGATAAGCATTAGTTTTTCTAATTTTTGATAAATTGTTTACGTTATACTCTTTAAGTATAGAATATCTTTTTTTTTTTTTTCTATATTTAAAACCTCAAAATCTGAATCCTTTTTTGTGAAATTCAGGAATTTTATAATAACTTTCGAACTGACTTTGTGAAAATTGCAATTGTCTTTCAATTTAATACGTAATTACAAAAATACTTACTTTACTACAAAAAATAAGTATTACTTTAACTACGTCTTACTTTAATAAACGTAATTGTAATTATAATACGTAATACTTATTTTACTACGTCTTACTTTTTAAAGCCTGTTTGAAATCACTTGTCTTACAATTTAATATGTAAATTACCTGTTTGAAATCAATGGCTTGCGCTCTGGCGCTCGGTGCCCAATTTCGGGTTCGTACTTTTTTGTGCAATACCATTTTTCGGAACATATGTTTTTCTAGTAACAAAAATTAAATTAAATTATGGTAACAAAACTTAAATTAAATTATGGTTTTTTTCATTTTTTTTACTTGTTTTTCTAAAATTATTTCAATAATAATCTAACCCATCTTTGATTTTGCAATGTGCAGTTTTGACAACCAGATTGTAACTGGGTGTGGTTGAGTTGAGATACTTGAGGCGAAAGTTGTTGAACTCACAGCTTTATTTACATGCGTATAAATACCATGCATATACAATTAGAGACATACGATATTTAACACATTTAAAGACATATGTTTATAGATTCATGTTGGAATTCCCCTTTCTTAGCATAAAACTCGATATTCAACTATACACGGGATATGCGAAATATACTTTCTCTGCGGGTGAGAGTCTGATGGCCAATTAATAGGCAGGGTTGCTTTAAATATATTTCCTCTCGGTTTGGGAAACTGTAAACTAAATGTTTCTCAAAAGAACGGCGTGGTTTCGCTGTACTTCCTCTCGGGTGAGATTCTCGAGGCCTGCTGGTCTTTTCTCCTGAATGCCACAAGGGGCCCTTTTGACAGTATGTAAGAGGAAGCACGGTTACAGTTTTAAACATATGCATTAATAGAGTCTTTAAATCCCTTTAATTTCAGAGATTATTATAGGAGCATGTAAACAATTTTACATATCATTACAAATAAACTTACAAAAGATCTGTCATAAAGTGTTTGTTCCATCATGAAACTGTAATTTAAATCCATCTTAAAACGTTCTTCAGGAAATTATATGAACATTTTTGTGATATATGCATTTTTATTCTTTTTTTTTATTTATATGTTGCATATCCATTTTAACCAATTTATATCAACATTTTTCTTTAAAACTTATTTTTTTATTGAGATGCAATTTAAATGTAATTACAATATCACCCACTGAAAGTTTTTATTTTTAACAGCTAAATAAGTGTCATTAACGTGATATTTATTTTACAAATATCCAATTACTGCTATCCGGATTTAACTGAATTGAGCTGTGGAAATCTTCAGAATTTCTTATTAATTTCATCTCCAAAGTAAACAAATTATGATCTGAAGTGCATCATAAAAAAATTGTTGGATACGCTTTAGACTATTATTTTATAAAAGATATTTTAATATAAATAGAAAGAAAAATATTTCAATATTGCATACCTAATATGTGTAATTACACAAATTTTTAAAAAGTGTAATTACATAGATTCTATACTATAGGATGCCTTCCTCTTGTTTTCAATAGACTTGGTAAAATAATTTAGCCAATAGCAAAGAGCTTTTCGTAGATTGAAGTTAGTAATATATGTAAATTGAACGAAGGCAAAATAAATTGAAATAACCCGTTCATTAATAATTTGCATAATTCATTAATTATTTGATTAATGATTTGCATCTGATTAATTTAGTTAAGTACTTAAATATATTAATATTATGGTTATGCAAGCATTAAATTTTCGTTATTATTATTTTTCTTTTTCGAACACGCTATTAAATGCCTCTTAATAAACATTATGCATATTATTATAGGGTTTATTAATTATTGAATACTCATTAATTATGAATGGTTTTCAATACATCTGAGATCAGATAGACATGCCTTAATTGATTTTCTTGATGAAAATTGATCTTCTTTATGTGCCATGTTGATTAGCATTCTCAAACAAAAAAAATGTCATTCATCTTTATTCAGTATCAGAGAAGGCAAACTACTTTTCTATTGCGTATAATTTAATTAGTTGTTTTAGATGAGTGGTTTGTTTCGTTAGATAATCGATTTGGTTGTTTTGTGTATCACGCCGTGTGATAATTAAGAGCTGCCGCAAACCAGTGCATTCGATTCGTCGTAGAGTTAAGAACTCTGAAATTATCTGTCCTTTGAGTGAACTGCACTTATGAATGAAATTATATCTTTAATTTTCATTTCTTTGTAAATACTATAATAACCCAGAGTTCTATATATATACATATATATATATATATATATATATATATAATGTTTGTAAATAAAAATTAAAGTGTTCCCATGAACCTGAAAGTAGCCCTTTTCTTGAAGCCGTTATAGGTCTAGTATAGGCCCAAACGTTATACTATCAATTTCTAGACTAGAACAAATTATTGTTCTGTTTTTTAAAATAAAAATTTCTGTTATTATTAAAATTTGTCTGGTATTTCGATTGGGATTTTATTTCAATTGATTAAGAAAATTTATAAAATTCAGGAGAAACAGCCATATTTTTATGTTGTAACCATTTCCTTTTCACTTATTTTTTTAATCTTTTTTTTTTTATTAATAAATCCTTAATTAATAACTTTTCAATAATTAATCCTTAAATTACCCTTCTCTTTAAAAAAAAATATATATTATTATTAATATTTTGGCTGGTATTTTGATTGGAGTTTTATTTCAGTTTATTAATAAGATTTATAAAAATTCAGGAAAAAGCAGCCACATTTTTATGTTTTAATCATTTCCTTTCCACTTATTTTTTTAATCCTTTTATTAATAAAATAATTTCACTTTTATAAAAATCATAAATTGTTGGCACATTGGCATAGAGATAATGACCCTTATCATTCTTACAAAATTACTTCAGAACTATCAACTGATCCTGGTAAATCATCTATTCAAATAAAATAATTATTATAACACTAGGTACCTGCCATTTCTGATCAAAATTTTCTCATCTATTAACTTATTCAAAGCACTTCGATCTTTTCACTTTGTAATCGCTTTAAGATCAATTTCGAAATAATTTAAATTGCTTTGAAAATAATCCTGAAAGTAATTTAAAATCTTTGTATATAAAATTCCTTTTTTATATTTCATATTCTAATTTTACTGCAAGAAAAGTACATGTTACATACGATTATGACCAAAACAAGTTCTTACATAGATTACAGAAAAGCTTAGATAAGTTCTTGCATAGATTACAGTCAATTTTACTGCACAGAAAAGTACATGTTACATACGATTATGACCAAAACAAGTTCTTACATAGATTACAGAAAAGCTTAGATAAGTTCTTGCATAGATTACAGTCAATTTTACTGCACAGAAAAGTACATGTTACAACGATTATGACCAAAACAAGTTCTTACATAGATTACAGAAAAGCTTAGATAAGTTCTTGCATAGATTACAGTCAATTTTACTGCACAGAAAAGTACATGTTACATACGATTATGACCAAAACAAGTTCTTACATAGATTACAGAAAAGCTTAGATAAGTTCTTGCATAGATTACAGTCAATTTTACTGCACAGAAAAGTACATGTTACATACGATTATGACCAAAACAAGTTCTTACATAGATTACAGAAAAGCTTAGATTACAGTCAATTTTTACTGCACAGAAAAGTACTGTTACATACGATTATGACCAAAACAAGTTCTTACATAGATTACAGAAAAGCTTAGATTTCTTGCATAGATTACAGTCAATTTTACTGCACAGAAAAGTACATGTTACATACGATTATGACCAAAACAAGTTCTTACATAGATTACAGAAAAGCTTAGATAAGTTCTTGCATAGATTACAGTCAATTTTACTGCACAGAAAAGTACATGTTACATACGATTATGACCAAAACAAGTTCTTACATAGATTACAGAAAAGCTTAGATAAGTTCTTGCATAGATTACAGTCAATTTTACTGCACAGAAAAGTACATGTTACATACGATTATGACCAAAACAAGTTCTTACATAGATTACAGAAAAGCTTAGATAAGTTCTTGCATAGATTCAGCTCAATACTGCACAGAAAAGTACATGTTACAGACCAAAACAAGTTCTTAATTTACAGAAAAGCTTAGATAAGTTCTTGCATAGATTACAGTGCACAGAAAAGTACATGTTACATACGATTATGACCAAAACAAGTTCCTACATAGATTACAGAAAAGCTTAGATAAGCTTAGATTAAGTTCTTTGTTACATAGATTATGACCAAAACAAGTTCAGCATAGATTACAGTCATTTTACTGCACAGAAAAGTACATGTTACATACGATTATGACCAAAACAAGTTCTTACATAGATTACAGAAAAGCTTACTTGCATAGATTACAGTCAATTTTACTGCACAGAAAAGTACATGTTACATACGATTATGACCAAAACAAGTTCTTACATAGATTACAGAAAAGCTTAGATAAGTTCTTGCATAGATTACAGTCAATTTTACTGCACAGAAAAGTACATGTCAATTTGACCAAAACAAGTTCTTACATAGATTACAGAAAAGCTTAGATAAGTTCTTGCATAGATTACAGAATTTTACTGCACAGAAAAGTACATGTTACATACGATTATGACCAAAACAAGTTCTTACATAGATTACTTTTAAAAGTTCTTGCAAGATTACAGTCTTTTACTGCACAGAAAAGTACATGTTACATACGATTATGACCAAAACAAGTTCTTGCATAGAATTTCCAAAATAAAAATAATGGTTTTTGTTAAATCATATGTATACCAAGCATAAGTTGTTTTTCATGGAAGATTATTGCAATTTGAATTCTTTTAGGGATGGAAATAATAAAATATTATTTTCAAAACTATCTTGAAATTCAAAGCGAGGTTTCAAATTCTCTTATCATTTTTTGAAGAGAATAATGTGCGCTTTTGTTTTTATAAAGCGGGACCCGTCTTGAAGGTAGTAATTTAAAATGCCTTGAAAATAATTCTGAAAGTATCATATTCGAATTTTTGCATTTCATATTCGAATAATTTTACTGAACAGAAAAGTGCATGTAACATAAGATTATGAAGTTTTTGCATAGAGTTCATACATAATACTAAAGAAGAAATATTTTTAAAAGTTACATCATACGTCTAGCAAGCATAAGTTGTTTTTCATGAAAGATTATTGCAATCTAAACTCTTTTATGGATTGAAATAACAAAATAATATTTTCAAAATTCCCTTGAAATTCAAAGCGAGGTTTCAAATTCTCTTATCATTCTTTGAAGAGGAATAATGTGTGCTTTTTTTTATTAAAAAGGACGTGCTGGTCTTTAAGGTAAATTTAAAATATAAAAATCTTCCAAAATATAAATATATCTTCCAAAATCTTTAAAATATGAAGATCTTCATATATGACAAATTTTACTGCCTCTGTAACATACGGTTGTGACTAAAATAAGTTTTTTGCATAGATTTCATACAGAATTCCTAAGTAGAAATAATGCTTTTTTTTTGTTAAATTATATAGTACGTATAGCAAGCATAAGTTGTTTTTATGGAAGATTATTGCAATCTGAACTCTTTTATGGATGGAAATAATAAAATAATATTTTCAAAGCTCCCTTGAAATTCAAAGCGAGGTTTCAAATTCTCTTATCATTCTTTGAAGAGGAATAATGTGTGCATTTTTTTAAAAATACGTGCTCGTCTTGAAGGTAAATTTAAAATATAAAGATCTTCGAAAGAAAAGTTACAAAAATTGCTCGCAGTTGTTAGATGGAATTTCTTTTTTTATCAATATTCGAAGTTGTTACTCTGCACCTCCACATACAAAATCCATAAAAGCAGTTTTGAAATTGTTAAGGATTTCTTGTCACGTTTGGGGAAAAGCCCCAGTTTTACAATTTGCTCTTCGAGTCATTTTTCATTGAAAATTCACATTCCCTCCCCCAATAAAACAAGTTCTCGCGCTGCTTTTTTATGGTTTAAAGTTACGATTGGAGGTTGAGTTTACATTCGGGGCACTCTTTAGCCTATTGCATGTTTTCTTCGACATTCTTTATACAATCGCTGTCTCAGCGGACAAAGATTCTTTTTTTATTTTCTGTTTTTATCACTTGGAAAAGCAGAATTCAGAAATTGTCGTGGTTGAATTATGATTATGGGAATTGTTGTAGCGAGAATTTCTTTTTGTTGAGACTTTTTATAGGGTTTTTATTCGTGTCCCGGGAAAATATAATATACAAGGTATAAAATTGCCCTATTTGGTTAAGGAAAAATAATGTCAAACTTGGGGATATAGAGTTATACTTTTTTTTTTTCTATTCTAAAAGTAGGGATTTTCAATTTTCCATTTTTTTTTATTGTAAATAATTGATAGTACTTGTAAATGATTTTAATACAGTAAATGAAATAGAATAAATAGTTCATAATTAATAAATGCTAATAAAATAATATCAAATAATATAAATTCATATACAAAAATTACTTGTCTTTTTTTTTTTTAAAAAATTGCAAGAAAATCATTTTTTTTTTTTTTGCAGTTTAAATTTTTTTAAAGGAATAAATTTAAGTATAAAATTATTTATCAGTAAATTATAAAAATTCATAATAAATTTAGGATTAATCTATAAGAATTGTAGGACAAAATACATAAATGAAATAAATAAAATTTTTCTTTTTGTAATAGTCTTTTTATTTAATTAATTGCAGAATTAAATAACTTTATTTAGTTATCTGGATCAAATGAAACTATTATCATAATTATTTAAAATAAAATATAAATAATTTTGCTTACCAAGTTATTGACTGTTTAAATCTATAGAAATAAAATCGAGATTTTGTAAAGACTATTAAAAAAATTTTCAAATCATTTCGTTTTGGTGATAGTTATTCATTTTACAAACATTTAAATTTTTTAAATAGCAATTTTACTTCAGAATTTTATCATGATCATTTTCGATCAGAATGATTAATTTTATAAGAAAAAAAAAAATTCAAATAACTAAATTTTATTAAATATAAACTACACTTATTGATTATGATTAAGTGAGAAAAGAAAGTCAATTTATAATGTTCTAAAACACTTTTAAAGATCCATTTAATTATATCTATGTCATTTTAGCCATGTTATTACTCATTGAGCTTTCAAAAGTGTGAAGGTTTTTGAGATGCTTCAATGTTATGAGTAAACAGTGTTATAAGCGTTTCTATGAACACAATAAAATTATTGTACCCTGAAATTCAATAAATGCTTGCAATTTAAAAGAGGTTATTTTATAAAAATTGTACATTCTTTTTCGTCCAAAAATTCCAGTAATAACTTCAATCCAATTACAGATTCTGATACAGGAAAACTGAATGACAACATCAATCCAATTGCAATTTCCAATGCAGTATTAAACGTCCATTTTGTCACCTTTTTACTAATCGAAAACCAAACACTGGGAAGGATTTTGAGATGCTTCATGTTATGAGTAAACAGTGTTATAAGCGTTTCTATGAACACAATAAAATTATTGTACCCTGAAATTCAGAAATGCTTGCAATTTAAAAGAGGTTTATTTTAAAAATTGTACATTCTTTTTCGTCCAAAAAATTCCAGTAATAACTTCAAAATTACAGATTCTGATACAGGAAAACTGAATGACAACATCAATCCAATTGCAATTTCAATGCAGTTTTAAACGTCCATTTTATCACCTTTTTACTAATCGAAAACCAAACACTGTGAAGGATTTTGAGATGCTTCAATGTTATGAACAAAATGTGATTCTATGGACATAAAAATCAACCTGAAATTGAATAAATTGATTTGAATTTTGAAGATATTTTATTAAAAATGTACATACTCTTACAGTGATTATATGATTCAGTGATGATTTCACGTTGAGGCCTTTCACGTGTCAACTGCTGTATTAAAGCTATGAATCAGCGAGGCCTTTTACATCATTCTACTGTGTGCGATAATGGATAGACACCACAAATTGTGAGTGATCTCGGAAATCTCATTTTCATTCTCCCATTTGCGTTCAGTTGACATTTAGGAAGGGTTCTTTAGCCACCCCTTATCTACTTCCCTGTGGTGTCGAGCCCTCTTCTCTCCCAACCCCCATTGTTCGTTTGAGGCGTGACGTCATGAGTGATTTAAAACTCATCCACTCCCATGTTATAGTTGTGCAGTCCTTGGTTCTTCAAGCGTACCTTTGAAATTGCTGCTTATCCTATGTTTTAATACGTCCCATCCACACCAGTATACACAGAATAATAAGTTTTTTTTTTTTTAACTGACAAAAGAAAAAAAAAAAAAAGAACCGGAGCTATATTGGGGTGAATAACAAGTATTAGCTGGGAGGGGGTGATTCAAATCTACTGATCCTTGCATTTTCTATCATGTGGCATTGTGTTTTGTGTTTAGTTAAACATTGCTATTTTGTCATTAAAATAGCATTGACTTTATTTTCATCAACAGTTCAAAATGAAGAGCTACATGTTATTTAATTTATTAGAGTTATATATATATATATATATATATATATATATATATATAACCATGCATAGAATATTCACTAAATTTCTAAAAACCCCATTTTATCTGAAACAAATGATAACGCAGATACTAAATTTTTCTAATTTAATATTATCTTTATTTAATTATAAATATAACAATTGTTACGATAGATACATATGTTAATATTATTTATAAGTAACATAACTATATTAAAACAATGATTGGCCAAAGTGTTGCTGTATAATATCATTCTTCTTCATCATTAGTATTATTAAATGATAATGTTGTCTTCTTCACAAATTATTTTTAAACTAATATTTCGCAATATGTTCGTGTTTTATAAATCTTAATAGGATTGCAACTGAGCGTGGTTGGATTCAGAAACTTGAGGCACAGGATATAGAACTCACAGCTTTATTTACACACATACACAAACACCACACGCATACCATTAGAGACATAAAATATTTAACACATTTAAAACCATATAAGCAGGATGAAATTATATTCGAAATTATAGATTCGGGGAAGGATTCTACTTCTAAGCTGAAACCCGATACTCACCTACGCGCAGAGTGCATGAAATATATTTTCCCTCTGGATGAGAGTCTGTAAGCCAACCGACCATTTCTCCCTGAATGCCACAGGTGGCGTTCTTGCTAGTGCGTAGGAAGAATCATAGTTACAATTACAAGTTAAATTGTATATTGCGAGAAAAAAGATGGATATAGAAAAACAGTAATTTTAAAAATCTCAACAAAAAAAAGGTTTTATTAATCAAAAGGACATTTATTATCAAACTTAAATTTTGTGCAAATATATGCCGAAAAATTATAAGCGTATTCTAAAATGCTTTATTTATTGGAAAATAGATGATTTTAGTAATAAATAAGTAATAAATTTAAAAGTAATAAATCAAAACTGACTATTACGGTAATTTTTTATAAATTCAAAATAGAAACATTAACTTATCTCTGTAAGAAAATGTGCAAATAAGTAAATTTAAAATATTTTAAATTATTTTAGGAAACAAGATAAAATTATAATAAAATAAAATAATCATAAATATATTTTAAATTGAAAATGTCCTTTCAAATCGTTTCAGAAGAAAAAGTAGAAGTACTTTTACCCCAAAACAATAAAATAACTTTTTTAAGAATTTTAAATTAGGAATGCTAACAGACGTTATATGTTAATCATTGCTTAAATATTTCTGTATTATAATTTTTCAACAAATCGACAACAACAAAACTGTAGTATTTCCATTTTTTTTTTTTAAATCTAAAAGCAATATTCATAAAGTATTATAACAAGCACTATTATCGATGAGCAATTTTTATTTCTTAGTAACTTAAAATAAACAAAGAGCAAAGTTTTTTTTTTATAGAAAATGTTTGGAATTTGAAAACAATATCTTTTAAGTAAGCAATTTCTTAGAAACTTCAACATAAAAAAAATAAACAAACAAACAAGCAAAACCACAAAATCTTTTAAAGAGAAACTGCACGAGAATTTCCAAAAAATAAAACACTTTCGTTAAAATTAATAAAACAAGATTTATTTCCAAGTTTAAAAGGAAACATATTTCATCTTTTTTCCAACGAATACTCGGTGTTGGAAGCTAAGGGAAAAAAAGTAATAACGAAACCTTTTTTTTTTTTTTTAAATTCCACCTTCATTGAAACGAGATTTGTTTACTGAACTGTTTGATGTTTCTTTTTCCCCTTAAATGTTCCAGCATAAATTCGTCTCTCCGCACTGCTGATGTTCAAACTTTTATATCGCTCAGAGCTTTTTTCAATAACAGGGAACTATTATTTTGCCAGGCAAGTGATGAAAATGCGATTTTTAGATGAATTTTGCGTTAGAAAATATATTTTTATGTTGCTTTTTTCTTTATTGGAGGCTATTTTCGACTCTCAAAATGAAAGCCCTCTTTATGGTGACTACATAACTGTGCAATATGGAAAACACGAACAAAATAAGCAATAACAATTGAATAGTTGTTAGAGAAAGATGTGAGGTACGATTTAATAATGTTCAAATATATGGGTACTCATACCAACACAATAACAGGTTTGTTTCTTGTCTTTAAAGAAATTTCTTATTTTTAGAACAGGAAAATATGTTATATATTTAAAAACATTTTTTTTAGAAGTGTTTAAGATATTGTCTGTTTTAGAAAACCAATTTAAAATTTTGTTGAAGTTAAAGTAAAGTGGTTACGGTAAAGTATCGTAAAGTTTAATATTCTGTGCGATTAAATATATAGGTACTCATGCTAACACAATGACAGGTATTGTGTGAATGGATTCGTTTCTTTACTTCAAAAAAATTTCTTGTTTGTAGAACAGAAAAAAAAAATTATATATTTAAAAGCAGATATTTTTAGAAGTGCCTAAGATATTGACTGTTTTAAAAACCAATTTCAAAATTTGTTGAAATTGAAAGTACTATACTTTACGGTAAAAGTAATGTAAAGTTGAGATATTCTAGTGTTCAAATATATAGGTACTCATACCAACACGATAACTGGTATTGTGTGAATGGGTTTGTTTGTTTCCTTTAAAGAAATTTATTTTTAGAAAAAAAAAATATGGTATATATTTAAAACATATTTTTAAAAGTGCTTAAGATATTGTCTGTTTTAGAAAACCAATTTTATAATTTGTTGAAGTTATAAAGAACTGTATTATACCGTAAAGTTGAGGTATTCTGCACGATTTAATAATCTTCAAATATATGGGTACTCATACCAACACAATAATAGGTATTGTGTTGGTATGAGTACCCATATATAGGTATTGTGTGAATGGGATTGTTTCTTTATTTTAAAGAAGAAAAATTATTTAGAACAGAAAAAATAATATATATATTTAAAAACATATTTATAGAAGTGCTTAAGATATTGTCTATTTTAAGAAACCAACTTCAAAATTTGTTGAGGTTAAATATAGCTTTTAGAGACCTTTTTTGTGTTGGTTGTGCTGCCTGTCATAAACCCAACATTCAACCCCAGTTTAGTATTTTAAACATAAAGTTTATTATATAACATAATTGACATATGTACGTTATTTACAAAACTAAAACAAAACACAAGACAAAAATATCAGCAGCATTCACTATATGGAGCCATTGCATGATCGCCGCACAGTAACAACGCATATGTCTCTTTCTCTGGTTCACATCCAAACTTAGAAGCTCTTGGTAGATTCTAAATGGGAATCTATCAAACTGCAAGGGGCCTGACGTCATTAGTTGCTCGACAACAAAACACGCTTGAAACTCGTTTCGGCAATAGCTTATGTCATAACTTCTGCGCATGTTATTGCTTCGCCAGTCAGTACAGGGTATTACTTATTTTACATTGGAAATTTTATTCCAGTAATAGATAAACAATTGTTAACAAATATTTTATGTTTAAAAAATATAATAAAAGTTATTTTGCATTGACATTAATTGAAATTATTATTTTTATAGTTTTTCTTTTATTCCTATTGCATATTTTTACTGTAATAAAACCCCTATTTTATTATATTGGGCATACCGAAAGCAAAATTATTTTTAATTTTCTACAAAAACTATTATATATATATATATATATATTTTTTTTTAAGAAGTGGTGATCTGAAATCTAATAAATTTGTTTAAAAATAAAGGAGAAATATTCTTTATAAGACAGGATATTTTACTTTAAAAATAATAATTGAATATTTGGAAATCTGTAAAATCACAAAATAACATTCGAAAAATGAACTGCATAAAAATCTATTCGTAAAATTTTACTTTCATTACTTTCAATTTTCATTTTAATTAAAAAAAAATTATGTTGCCAGCGAAATTTAAATAAAAAAAAAATGATAATAATAAATACATTATGAATCAAAATACGTTTATTTTAATCTTTTATCCATGAATTATGTTTAGAAATAATTTCCCGAAGTGCTCTTATATTTCTTTTGAAATATTGTGTTTATTTTTGTTTCTTCTTTACTTTGAAACTTTCTAAAGTATGTTATTACCAACTTAATTGACTCTTCGTGATAGATTATTAATATAAATATAATTTTTCTCTAGCATAAGTATTCATTTATAATAAAAGTTAGTTTGATGGATTATTATCTAAATAGAAGATTTTTCCAGAACTATTAGTGATTATAAATCATTCGAGAGAGATAATGAAATTCCATTTCGGAATTAATGGATTTTCTATCTGCGAAATTTTAAAGTCGGTCTTTCAATAAAGATTCGCCCTGGACTTTATGAGAGTACTATATTATATTGATTATCATAGTTCTAAAGATTTATTTATATATTGTTGGCAGTATATCTACATACTAAACATTTTTGAATACAAAATATGATCATGGGTTCTACTTACAAAATAATAATAAAAAAAATACTATTTAGGGTGAAAAAATTTCATAAATCAATATTATGAAAGCTCTATTTATAATTATCACTTAATGAAATATTCTTTAATAATGTTTTACAGGAATATTTCACTAAATAATACAATTAATTATTTTAGATAATTATTATAAATAATGATTATGAACCATTACTATTCTCGTTATTTATTATTTCCAAATTAATGCTAATTAAAATATTTGGCCCGTTGTAAGGAATTTAGTGCATTCCTCAGCGAAGATGTCCAAATATTTAGAAAAGATATTATATATTATGTGTCCAAATAAAGTAAAAATTGGTTTCATCGATTCAAATAATAAATAAATGATCATTGATGCTATGAGTAGCAGTGCATATGATATATAAACTGATTCTCGAGGTAAACTTAGATTTGTTGTGCCTTAATTCACTTGATGAACAAGAATTATTGATCAAGAATTGAATCAATAAGAATTTGTTGCGCTTTGATTCACTTTATCAACAAGTATTTGCATATGAATTACGGTATATATGACATTTATATGTATTTATGTTTATCGTTTAAACCCATAAACTTAGAAGTTTTGGGTATAGAGTAGATTTGAAAACGTTCGATCAACAAGACATACACAATTTTTTTTTTTATTATTGTTCATATCGTACCTGTTAATTGCCTAAACTCTAAATTGGTAAGCAGATTTGTTGAATGACATCATTAATGAAGATCCAAGGAAATCATTAATGAAGATTTTTAAATACCTTGGTACTTCTCTTCCATAAGTGGTTCTCTAATTTTTTTGTAGTAAATATAAATTAATATTAATAACAAAGTGTATTTGCATATGAATTATTGTATATCTGACATTAATATATATGTATAGGTATTATTTGACGTTAATATTTATGCATATATATTATTTGACATTAATATGTATGTATATGTATTATTTGACATTAACAAATATTAACAATTAGCGTATATTTATCTGACGTGTGTTTCCTTTTGCAGATGGTATTAACGAAGTACACGCCGAGTGCCAGCTTCGCGTACGTCTGGTGTCAGAGGCAATGCTGTTCAACAGTGTGACTGTAAGACTGGATGACATGACTCAGACGACTTTCCTCTCACCCCCCTCTTCGATTTCTTCATGGACGGCATAGCTGCCATCATTCCATGCCCCAAGGAAAACGTGTTCATTTTCAATGTGCAGGTATGCTTTTCCAAAGGACCATTCTCAATCATTGTATATATTCTAAAAAAAAAAATATATAATTTTAAGCACAAAAAAAATAATCATCTTGGAGTTATCTTAGTTGGACGATAATTGGTATATAGGATGTATAGGTATTAAAAGAATTGATTTTAACTTCATAGAAACCGGATGTTTTATTTAGTTGATACAGTTAAGCATCAGTTGATATAGTTTATTCAGTTGATATAGTTTATTCAGTTGATACAGTTGCACATCAGTTGATATAGTTTATTCAGTTGATACACTTTCTCATCAGTTGATACAGTTACACAACAATTGATACAGTTTTACATCAGTTGATACAGTCTATTCAATCAATACAGTCTAATCAATTGATACAGTTTTACATCAATTGATACAGTTTTACATCAATTGATACAGTTTTACATCAGTTGATACAGTTTTACATCAGTTGATACAGTTTTACATCAGTTGATACAGTTACACACCATTTGATACAGTTACATATCACTATATAGTTTATTCAGTTGATACAGTTAGTGAACCAATCAATAAGGCACTATTCCACTTTTGGCCCTTATACACACTTGATCCGATTTTGCATTGATTCATAAAACAGTCGAACGGCTTGGAGAATCGGAGGCGTCTGCTCATCAAATCTCAAATATTACTATTTTAGTGAGCTAACAATCTAGGGTTTTCATTTATGAAGTGTTAACATAGCTTAATTACATTCTATATTTCTATTTCTTCTTATCATTGATATATTTATAATAAAAAATATTAATGGAACACTATCCAATTGCTATCTTTTCCACAGCTTTTTACGTCTATAATTTCAGGTTAAAGAACAAAATATGATTGTGAAATTTCACCAAAATATGAATCTTTAATGTGTTGTTAATTTTATAGTTTTATCTTAGTTCTAGTCTTAAATACACATGCAAAAGAAATGAAATGATAATTAAAATAAAAACTAAGTCAAGCTATAAGTTGTTCTCTTATTTTTAATCAGTATTATTTTTACTTTTCACGAATTATTTTTATAACAAGTAACTTCAAATAGCATAATTATGTGATGAGTTTTACCATCTATCGAATGACATTAATATAGATTTCAATGCTAAGAATTACATTCAATATCTAAGAGATAAATAGTAATTTGTTTTTAAATTAATAATAATTTCTTTCTTATCTGATATCAGTTGAACATCTTAATCACATGTTATTCTAAAGAGGTTAAAGTGATAATGATTTTCCCAACTTTTGCATTTGCGAATTTCAATTTACATTCATTCAAAACATTCCATTTATGTTAGAAATCTATTTTCAAATATTTTCTTTTAATAAATTGGCTTATTTATCAGATTAAAAATGCAGAAAAACATAAATCTATAATTTAAATATTACACTTTGTATGGTAAATATATAAAAATAATAAACAAAGTCAAAGTATAAAAACATAAATAAGTTTTTGTTTTCTGAGATTCGAGATCGTTTCATGACAGTCTTTCGAAATATGATTGATCAAGCAGCTATCGTCCCTTTAAAACTTTTTCCAACAGCACAGGCCATTAAAGTGTCATCAGACAGAATCTTTCGAGTATACCTTTTCGATAGTTCGCTATTGTAGAGGGCGCCACTTTCGCCTTATCTTCCGTCACACGTCGTTAGCTTTCAGACAGACACATCTTTTGTGTCTCTGCTTTTTCTCTCCTATTCTTTCATAACACTAGCTGGTTACTTGAATTTCTGCAGTTTTCATATTATAAACGAATTCTTGAATGATTTATATATATCTATCTTTTAGTTGTATGGATTGTTTTTGATATCCTATTGCTTTTTAGTTGCATCCTATTGTTATCATATTTATTGCTTTTTTAGTTGCATTCTATTGCTATCTTATCTATTGCTTTTTAATTGCATCCTATTGCTATCATAACATTATGATTTGTTATTTTTATATTATATGCATAAGGATATGAACAAGTGAACTTCCAAAACAAAGCCTTATGATACGTTGGAATGATTGATATAACGATTTTGATCATAATTTTGCTGAACAATTGTCATTCATCATTTTTTTTTTTTTTACATAGCAATTAGAATTACCAGATCAAATATTTTTTCTGCGAATGATTTTGAATAAGAAATAGTGACAGTTTATCATGAATGATAGAAAATATTCTATCTTTTATTACGCTATGTTTTTCGACACTATATTTTGAGATGACATTTATACTTGTTTATGCAAGAAAATGATAATAATAGTGTTATAGTAACGATCTATTGCGTCAGTTTTTACTGATTCTTATCACGTTTTCTCGGACGAACTTCTTCCTTTTTCCTGAACATCGGTGGGCTGTTAATGTATTTCACAAATAGAGCCCTACTGGTGATGAGGGGAGGACAGTGCCTTCTGGGGGAAACTTTTAGGAGTAACTGCCCCAGTGTCCTATGGTAGAAAACCCCATCAGGCAGCCTGATTATCGATTAGAAACATGCATTGTCACGATCATCAGAGGTGCCCTCGTTACTGAAATTTATGCATACAACAATGACACCAGCTGATTTGAACCTCGGACCTTCTGCACGCTAGCTGAGCACGTTTCCACTGGACCAGCTGCATGCCAAAAAAGTCATTAATGGCAAAATATTATTAGTTGGCATTTAATATCAAATTACTCTTAAACAGGAAGCACGGTAAATTTTGTACTCATTTTCTAATGATTACTTTTATTTTAAATGTGAAGCATTACGAAACACTGTATATATTGTCATCTTCTATTATTTTAATGACAATATCATTCAATAATTGGTTAAACTTCTGTCCATTTAATAATTTTATGACAAATATTGTGGAATCCCAAATAATTTCTTTGTTTGAAAGTGTCTAAAAGAGTTAGAAAATAATTCATCTCAAATCTAAGTTGCCAAGTAACCTTTTTTCTCTACTTTACTAAATTACTACATCATGCTTCTACTAATTATACTACACCATACCTTTACATCTTCATCCCTGTATCCACTGCTATGTAGCCTAAGTGAATAATAATAACGAAGTGATAAATAAACGAATAAACGAAGTGAACAACTTGCAAGTACAACATGTTAAAACAAAGAATATAAAAATTTAAATTGAAAACTCCATCTCATTATGAAATTATAGTAATGCATTGAATCTTTAAAAAAATATTTTAAAAAAAAATTTCAGTACTAAATAACAAGCATAAGCATAAATTAATTGAAAAGAGTACAATACAAAAAGAATAAACAATGATTAAAAACATGTTATTGAATGACACATGGTAAATAACATTCAGTACATGGTAAATAAAATAAAAAATATACTGCTTAAAGTGAAGGAATGACAGTAGAAAATTCAGTTAATATTTCATGGGTAATGGTTTCTTAGAATGATTAATCGTTGTTTTTCTTCTGTAAAGCTTAATAAATTGATGGTATCTGCTCTGTCCCATGAGTTGTGAATTATAGTTTTTATTGTTGAAAAATAACCTCTCTGTTTGTTATTATTTCCAGGATGATACTGATGTGGAAGCGAAGATCTTGAATGTGAGTTTCTCCGTGCGAAGACCGGATTCTCGAGACCCGGACAATTACTATCCCCCTCATTACCTGCAGGAGAGGGTTTATCTTAATAGGGCCATACTAGCCAGGCTGGCCAATGTACAAAGTACGTAATAATGACATATTATGAAGCTAGACATTGCAATTACCATTTCTCGGTTTCCAATGGCTTTATATGATAACAATACTCATTAAAGCATAAAGATAAGTTGTCATGTACCCGTATTAAACTATAAAGATATGTTTTCATCTTCGCTCAATACATTAAATTAGCTTTTAAAGAATTTTAAAAAATTGAATTTAATAAAATTAAAGATATGATAAGCTACATAATTAAGCTCATTTAAAAATTAATGATGTATTTATAAGTAAGTTTACTTATGTAATTTCTAAGGTATTGAAGTAATGTTTTCATACACCAAACAAAATTTAATTAAATTTTTTTTTTTAATTCCTAAACAAAAAGAAAAAAATTCATTAGTTTAAATTTAATTAATTCGTTTAAATTCATTCTTGCTAAAAATCTCAATTTAACTAATGTCATATGTGCATTTTAATTCATTAGTTTCAATTTAATTTAACTAATAATGTCATATGTGCATTTTAACTTAAACCAAAACAAAAAAAAATTTTCACCCCAGGGAATGAAGATATATTTGATTTCATAAATTTTAAATTCATGAATAAATCTTTAAATTCTTGGATTTTTTTTTGTTTGTATTACAAAAAATAATTGCATAAAAATCTTCTTGCAAGGATTTGATAAATCGTTTTTGACTTTTTTTTTCTTGCGATTTTTAAAATATATGTGTATTTATGTTTAAAGGTACTGCCGTTTGATGACAACCTTTGTGTTCGTGAACCTTGTGTCAATTTTGAGCAATGTTTGTCTGTCCTGAAATTCGGCAACGCATCTGGGTTCATCTCTTCGGACACCTTGCTCTTCAGACCTATTTATCCAGTGAATACATTTGCTTGTAGATGCCCTCATGGATTCACGGGTGAGTTGTGTTTTGATTATTACTAACCTTTTTCTCATACAGAGAGCAAATGAAACTATATTCACACCAGGCTAAGATGTAGTCAAAATCAACATCATTTTTCTTGAGATAAAGTTCAATACGGTGCCTGATGGCCGAATAGCTAGCGCTCTGGCGTTCGGTACCATAGGTATCGGGTTCGAATCCCGGCTTTGCCATGGGTGTTTGTAGTGGTTCGGAATCCACTTTAAACCGTAGGTCCCGGTCCTATTAGGATCGTAGAGTGCTGCGGGGGCAATGTTACTCCGCGTCCGTGGCTTACCATCAAGTTACATGCGCCCCCTGGGTCATGCAAAGTGAGTAACATAGGTGCAGCCCTTATGGCGAAGACCACGGTCTATTTGCCAGCTGCATTAGAAGAAAAAAAAAAAGTTCAATACTATTGGAGTCTTTCTCCTATCTTCAGATGTTAACAGTTGAATTTTGATAAATTTAATAAATTACTAGAAGACTTATGGGTAATTTAGATGCAAAATTAGATGTAATTTTTTGAAACGAACTTTACTTATCATTGTTTTTTATTATCTCAAGTAGTAAAAATTAAAATTGAACCAATATTCTTCTAACTGTGGTAAATATTTTTCAAATTGGCATAAATTAATAAGTCTTATAAATAATATTTTAACTATTGGATAAATAACTATTGGATTATTAGCAATGATTTAATATGTGAAAAAGTTATTATAAACATTGATTCGGGGCTGTTGGCTCAGGGACTAGCATTCAGTGCCACACTAAGTTTCGGTTTTGAGTCCGAAGGTTCCATGGATGCTTGTGGTGGTTCGAAATACACTTTAAACCGTTGGTACTGGATTAATATGACTGTTAATAGGATTACTGCCTAATATGACTGATTGACAATCCGACTTACCGTAAAAAGAAAAACATCTCGAAATCTGCCAGTAGGCAACGGCCTTGACCACCATAGCGCTGGTGCGAAGTGGATTTGGTTTGGTTGATCGCTCTGCGGTAATTTTGTTCACACTTTAGGCTAACTAGACCGAGATCTACAGTTTAACGGGAATTCCAAACCCCTAACAAGCATCCATATCACGCCAGATTCGAACTTGAAACCTGTGGTAACAAAGGCCAGAGCGCTAGCCAATTGGTCATCAGGCTATCCATTGAAGAAGAAATAGAAAAACCTGATTAAAAATATGAGAATATTTTTTTTGATGTTTAGAAACTGTTTATAATATTTGAAAAACCCTGAAAATTTGCTTAATTAAACAAAAACTTTAACAAGTATTGATTGTTGTTAATTTTATTAAGTCGTTATTATTATGTCTGTTATATTATCCTGACAAATTAAAATAACCTAGCAACAATTTTACCCCGAGCAAAATTTGCATTTAATTAGAATTTCTCGTCAATGTTTCATACAATAACATAAAATCTTAAAAAGTCCTAACATAAAGTTTAAAAGTTTAATTAAATATTCTTTTAAACCATTAAATCATCTCTTGACATTAAATATATTTAATTTCCCTTGAAAATGTGAATTGGAAACATTCTTTAGATATAATATTCTACTTGGTTAGACCTATTGTTTGAAGAAACAATGCCATAAAGCATGAGCATTTAATTAATGAAGTATGAATGGTTCTCTAATGTTTCGACGTTTAAATATACATAAATTCCCTCGAAAACCTGACTTGAAGGCATCTTTTAACTGTCACATGCTATTATTATATTTGACTAAGGCTAATTTTCAAGTCAATGGAACTAGACATTGACCATCATAACACGTGTAATTGTATTCCACACGCGGGGGCGGATGAGTTGATCTCGACATGCCCAATCATCTTCAGAAGCACCTTCCGCCGAGGTTAATTATCGTCAGCGTCCATCCTGCGGCCTTGCCTCCCGGAAATCTGAAACCCCTCTCCCCGGAATAATAAATTTTCCAGGGGTGGAGTGTCGATTGACACTTTCCCGGAGCATTATCGACATTCGAGAATCGGGATTTTCCTACCTCCAGGATTGATCGATGGGGTTTTCTCAGCCGGTGTCCCCTTTCCAGCTTTTTTTTTTCTTTTCCTTCTTTTCCTGTTTTTTAGATTATCCAGAAGATGAGTTGGGTTGGGGGATAAGAAGTTTGAGATTCTCCATTTTCAATCAATCAGTTTTTTCTTTTGAATTTGTACAGAAATGCGTTAACGCTGCTAAACTGGTTGGAAGAAGGTTCGATATTTCGTCTCAGGATTTTTTCTTTACCGTTTGAAACAGCCAGAAAATGTTGTTTTTTATTTATTTTTCAAGATGATTGACAACTGACTGTCTTTTGTCTTGCTTTTTATTTTATGGATGGGCTACAAATATTGAAAAGAAATGTGGCTATTTTTGAATGTATGACTATTGATTAACGGTGACTAGCAATGACTAAGGCGATTATTTTTGAACGTTTTAAAAATGAGGGTTTTTTTTTTTTTTTTTTTTCAAAAAACGCTTTTACGAAATATTTTATGATATTATTACAATATAATTACAGCTACTACATAAAAAGACATCAATTAAATTTTTTAATTCATGTTTGAAAATTCATTTTCATTAATTATGAATTATATTTTAAATTGAAATTTTTTTTTTGAAATCTAAACATCAAATTTAATAATGCAATGATTTTACCGTTTGAAACAACCAGAAAATGATTTTTTTTATTTGTCAAGATAATTGACAGCTGGCTATATTTTGTCTTGCTTCTTATTTTATGGATGGGCTACAAATATTGAAAAAGAAAAGTGAATATTTTTGAACCTAAGATTATTGATTAACGGCAACTAACGGTGATTATATTTGAACTCCTAAAAAATGAGGTTTTAAAATGCTTTTAAGAAATAATTTATGATATTATTTCAATGCAATTACAGCTACTAGATGAAAAAGACATCAATTAATTTTTTTAATTCAAGTTTTGGGTATTTATTTTCATTAATTATGAATTAAATATTAAATTAAAAATTTTATTTTGAAATCTAAACATTAACTATAATTCCATGATTTTCATTGAATGCAAATTATTGCAATTATATTTATTGTAAATGTAGAGAATTAACTTTATAATACTAGATTAGATATCCCTGTCATTTTAAAAGTGAGTGGTTCGGAATCCACATTAAACTGTAGGTCCCGGTCTGTTTAGCCCAAAGTGTGCCCAAGATGACCGTAGAGCGACAAACCAAACCAAACTGTCATTTTAAAATTATATTTTATAAATTTATTGTTGTTACTTTCAAATAAATTATAAGATTTAAAAAAGATATATGTTTTTGTATTTTTTTCTTATCCCACTTGATAGTCAGCAACATTTGAACAAAAGTCCAATAATTCGTGTGGATTCATGGAAAGAGAGAGAAAAGGAGGGGCAGCTTCTGTTGTGATGAAGCTCCAGCAGGTGGCTCCGAGTCGCTGAAGAAGCAGTGCAAGGCCTTTGGGGAGAATTTTTAGGGGACTACCCCGTATTTGCTTATCGTATGGGAAAAACCCGGAAACTCACATCAGGTAGTCTCACTAATGAGGCAAGATACTGAACATCCCAAAAGGCATCGAGTTTCCTTTTTTGAAACAGTATCAGCGGCTTGAACCTCCGTCCTAATGCTCACCAGTGGGGCACGATACCACTAAGCCACGAGTCGGGCTTTTTTTTTTATATTATTTAATGACACACGTTCACAGCAATAACAATTCCTGACGACTTGATTATTATATTGTATTAATTATAGATTTTTAGATTATGTTAGTTGTTGTTTCTTATCCAACTTGGTAGACAGCAACATCTAGACCAAGTCCAAGGATCTGTGTGGTCTCATGAAAGGAGGGAAAGAGAGAGCTTCGTTTTTATGGAGCACCCGTAGATAGAAGTATGGCTTGGCTCTGTGATGCTAAAGAAGGACGGATGTTTAGGGGCAACTACCCCGCATTTGTTTATCGTATGGGAGAAAACTCGCGAAACTCCCACCAGGCAGTCTGATTAACGATATAAGATGTTGAACATCACAAACGTCATCGAGGCTCCTCATATTTTGAAACAGTGTCAGTGAATTGAATCTCCCCCTAAGGCTCACTAGCGGCGCGCGTTGCCACTGAGACACGATTCGGGCATTTTTTTTATATTCTTCAATGACACACGTTCTAGCAATAACTATTTTTGCCCACTTGAATTATTATGTTATGTAAATAACATATTTTTTTATATATGTTAGTTCAATTTTAAAAATATCTTGTAATATTCGACATTACAGATGACTGTTTTTAAACTAAACAAAATTACTTTGGATTTGAATAAAGCATCTGTTGTTTGGTTATATTATTAATTAATTTTATTCTCACTAGCATTTCTGAGTATACGAGACATTAAAAACAGTCGTATTTACTGGTATTCAAAGTAGACCTTTAATCAGATTCAAACCAGTTGTTAATTCTCGACTGTTTTTGTTATTTTCATGTGCTCATTTTAAATTTAATTGGCGAAAACGGATTTCGTAAAAGGAAGTGCAACATCTTGTTGAAATATAATGATGAGTAATGCATTAAGGAGAAGGGCGAACCTGAGTCCACGCCAATTTTCTGTACTTCTCTAAAATGTAATTGGGTTTCGTGCCACGTCCACCGCCAATAAAATGTGGCGTCGAGTCCATTGGCTCGATAACTCATTTAGCAGAAGGACGAAATGACGATACCTCATCTCCTACATTGCCAGGGAACATCGGATAAAGTTGTTGAAAACAGATTATCAGAAAAGCGATATAGCGTATTTGCCACTAATGTCAAGGGAGTTTGTATTAATTCCGAAAATGGAGCTTTTTGTTTTCCCTTTGGAGATCTAAAACCTTATGATGTTTTTTCGAAAGAAAAGAAAAAAATTAATCCATTAATTTAAAAACTGTAATACTACAAGGACTGAATTTTTATTTTTTTTTTTGGAGGGGCGAGGATGATTCCTAAATGTTCGATTCTCATTTCTCTGAACTAAGGTGATTTGAAATATTAGACAGGTATATAATATTCGATGATATAATTTTGCTTCTGGGAAACAAAAATATTTTTTATATCTTAAAAATTCAGGAAATCATAGTTCGTGGAGAACAACCAATAGTGCTTAATTTCGTTTCAGAAATGAACTTCAATATTTGCTTGGCATATTATGTTGTTGTTTCTTATCCCACTTGGTTGACAGCAACATTTGTTTGGCATATTATGTTGTTGTTTCTTATCCCACTTGGTAGACAGCAACATTTGCTTGGCATATTATGTTGTTGTTTCTTATCCCACTTGGTTGACAGCTACATTTGTTTGGCATATATGTTGTTGCTTCTTATGCCACTTGGTTGACAGCTACATTTGTTTGGCATATTATGTTGTTGTTTCTTATCACTTGGTTGACAGCAACATTTGTTTGGCATATTATGTTGTTGTTTCTTATACCACTTGGTTGACAGCAACATTTGCTTGGCATATTATGTTGTTTCTTATCCCACTTGGTTGACAGCAACATTTGTTTGGCATATTATGTTGTTGTTTCTTATCCCACTTGGTAGACAGCAACATTTGCTTGGCATATTATGTTGTTGTTTCTTATCCCCACTTGGTTGACAGCAACATTTGTTTGGCATATTATGTTGTTGTTTCTTATACCACTTGGTTGACAGCAACATTTGCTTGGCATATTATGTTGTTGTTTCTTATCCCCACTTGGTTGACAGCAACATTTGTTTGGCATATTATGTTGTTGTTTCTTATCCAGGTAGACAGCAACATTTGCTTGGCATATTATGTTGTTGTTTCTTATCCCCACTTGGTTGACAGCTACATTTGTTTGGCATATATGTTGTTGCTTCTTATGCCACTTGGTTGACAGGGTATTTATTTGGCATATTATGTTGTTGTTTCTTATCCCACACTTGGTTGACAACATTTGTTTGGCATATTATGTTGTTGTTTCTTATACCACTGGGTTGACAGCAACATTTGTTTGGCATATTAGTTGTTGTTTTTTATGCCACTTGGTTGATAGCAACCTCAAACCAAGTCCATGAACCCGTGTTAACAGACGAGTCATGGTGAAGGGTAAAAAAATGCAGGTTCTTTTTTGTCCTTGACCTTGCGACACATAGCAAGGGACACCCAAAGGGAGAAGTATGACTTCACCCCATCCAGTTATACCCCGGATACTGGGTTTAGTCGGCGTTTACGACACGCATGGGCTACTGGGGCTATTCTAACCTGGAACCACATGGGATGTTAAGCATATTTGATTAGTTTAAAAGAAAACAAGCTGTTTCGCTATCAATTGAAGGAAATTAATGTTTACCCTTGATTGTCTAAATTGATTGTATAAATAATTAGTCCCCTTGAATTGTCTAAATTGATTGTATAAATAAGTAATCCATGTATATTAATGTTAGTCTCATCGGTTGTCTAATAAAATTGTCTAAATTGATCCTAAATCTAATAATCCATTGATTGTCTAATAGACTAAAGATAGTCCCATTGATTGTCTAATAGACTAAAGATAGTCCCATTGATTGTCTAATGACTGAAGATGGTCCCATTGATTGTCTAATAGACTAAAGATAGTCCCATTGATTGTCTAATAGACTAAAGATAGCCCCATTGATTGTCTAATAGACTAAAGATAGTCCTATTGATTAATAGACTAAAGGGTAGACTTTCAAGGGGAACTATCCGCTTTACATATTGTATGGGAGAAAATCTGAAAACTCTCACCAGGTAGTCCGACTCACAAGGCAAGACGCTGAACATCCTAAACGCAATCGAATATCGTCGTTTTTGAAACAGTGTGTACAACAAAGCCGCCAAAGGATGGAACCTCAGCCCTAATGCTCACCAGGGGGACATGTTGCCACTGAGCCATTAGACGGACTTCCAAGTACATATATAGCCTGGATATATCCCATCTTTATATGTATATTAGGATTATGTATATGTGTTTTGTATGTGCATATCCTTATATATAATGTTTAAGAGAACATTAGTCATGTAGCGCAAAAATACTATTAATTAATAGTTACGTATATTTGAACCTCATCATAGATTAGTGTTCTATTGAAACATCCTTAAACAAATTGATAAAGATAATTGATCTTCAATAATCTATATCGTAAATTACTGAATTTGTATGGCTAATGATAATTTCTTTTATATATAGTTTCAACAAATGCTTTGTTAAAAAATGATTATGCATAGTCTATGAATATAAATTTAAAGAAACTGAGCCATACATAAAAAAAAAAAAAACAAATTAGTCTGATAAAATTCCAAACATTTATTCAAACCCATTCACCATAAAGTAACACAACTCACTTTTTTAGTTTTCTTTTATAAAAAGGAGGATTTCCCTCAGAGACTTATTTTTGTTTCCCCCTCAACATATTCTCCTGAAAAAGATTGTTTACCGATGGAACTTGTGACTCTCTTGTGTTTGATCGACCGACGATGGCGATTAAGTTTCTATCGATTAAACAATCGTCCCGACACACTCAATCGATGCAAAACCTCTCGCCCGATTTCGATTATTTACAGAGAATGGGGGGGGGAGACGATTGTTAAGAGGATGTTGTTGAAGTGAAGGGAAAGGGCGAAAAAATATTCGAAAGTGAAATCATTAAATAAACTTTGAGGGCATTTTGTTCACAAACGGAGGGAGGGATGAGGGTGGGGGTGCCTTTGTTTGGTTTGCTGTCGTGAAGAATGGAGAATAAATAAAAGTGATTTATATCGACAAAATTGTTTTGTGCAATCTAATGTACTACGCACGACAGAGAAAGCTGAAACATTATGCACGATTTAGCGGTTCCGAATTTTATCTGATTTTCTTCCATAAGAGATGAGATGAAATTTCATGGTACGTTTTATTAATAAGTTTATTGAGGAATTAAGTAAGTGAGAAACAGCATGATGCATTCTTCCTACATAATTTGTTTCATGAATATCTGTTATGTCATTCATCATTATCCGATTATCCAAGGATTGTTTACAAGAGGCCAATTCATCTAACTTTTTGTAACGCCACCATTTACTTCACGATATATATATATATATATATATATATATATATATAATTCTTTTTTAAGTTCAAAAAAAAAAAAAACTTTGTCAGAAAACTCTTTTGAAAGGAAACAAATATACATACATACAAGTTGCATACATACATACATGCATGCATACATGCATGCATGCATGCATACATACATACATACATACATACATACATACATACATACATACATACATACATACATACACACACACACACACACACACACACATACACCATACACCCTCATATATGAGTGTGTATGTGTACGCACATGTATATATCTGCACTATCTATCAAATATATATATATATATATATATATATATATATATATATATATATATATATGTGTGTGCATGTGCAAACATGCAAACATACGTACACATACACACTCATATATGAGGGTGTATGTCCGTCATGTGTGTGCATGTATGTATATGCATTATGTATTTGTTTCCTTTCAAAAAAGTTTTCTGACAAGTTTTTTTTTTTTTGAACTTTTTTGAGCAAAATAATGGATAGAAAAGAATCATTTTCAAAGAGGAAGATGTTAAATTAAACTCTGACTAATTATTAGAAGATACAAGTCTAAATATAATTTAATTATTAGAGGATATATGTAGAAATATTGAACTTCAAATATATAAGATATTTTGATTAATATTATTAAAAATATATAGATGTCTTCAAAATATATCGATATATATATAGAGAGATCTTCAAAACTATTAGACATTTTGATTTTTGAAAAATTAAGATATTTTGCTCAATATTAAGTGATGCTAAGTAAAATAAGTTACATACTTTTGAGAATTTATATATTTCAGAAATATAAAAATGCGATAATATCCTTTGATAATTAGTTAAGTATAATTGAATTAAATATAAAAGTATTTGCAAGTCACATTTAAAAACACAGAAAATTCAAACCAGACAATCCGATCATACAAGATTCGCTGTCACAATTGACATCGTTT
>BPLR01010311.1:0-40627 GCA_021605095.1 Caerostris extrusa | reverse complement strand
ACTCGTAGCTTTATATGCACACGCACTAACACCACACACGTACAATTAGAGACAGGCAATAGTTAACACATTTAAAGACATGTAATTATAGATTCGTGGCAGGATTCCGTTTCCATGTCAAAAACCCGATAATCAGCAACGCGCAGGGTGCGCGAAATATACTTTCTCTCCCGGGGAGAGTCTGTAAGCCAACTAATGTACCCTAATGCGCTAACGTCTAAGAATGAGGCACTAAACAATCTTATCACGGTTTATAAATTTTGTAAAATAGTTCAAAAGGAATAGAAGCACAACTACACGAAAATTCTTTTTTTTTTTTTTATGTATCTAACAGATTGAATATTTAAATAATAAATATTTAAATTTTAATCAGATAAATTTTAATTAAAATCAGATAAATTGTAAGCAGATCCAAAATCATTCAAAAAAATGTTTCAATATCCTTTATATAAACCACCTGTCGACGTCATACGAAATTTGTCGATTTTGGCAAAGATTTCATGATAAAAACTAGACGCTTGGCGTGTCCAAGAGGAAGATCGTGGAAGTATACCCTTTCAAAACCAAAAATCAATACTCAGCTACGTGCAGGATGTGTGAAATGCGCTTCCTCTCCAGGTAAGAGTCTGTAAGTCAAATAATACTTAGGATTGCGCTAAATATATTTTCTCTCAGGATGAGAGACTAAAAACTAAACGTTTCTCAACGGCAGTGCGAGATGTATTTCCTCTTGGGTGAGAATCTCGAGGCCTATTGACCATTTCTTCTAAACGCTAAAGGGGAAGGGGGTGTTCTTACCAGTGTGTAGGAGGAAGCATGATTACAGTATCAAATTATGGCTTTGAAAAAGATTTATTTTTACAAAAAACAAAAGGCACGACATCACTTTTTAATAACAGTTCCATATCATAAGTTTTGTGGAAAAAAGTGATTTTTATTTTACGAAATTCTAAACATATAGAAGTTAAAGAATTTTTCTGGTACAATAATAATTCTCATTCTTTCCTTCAAAATTAAAATTCCTTCATTTCTAAGTAAGTTTTTTACAGTTGAATCTAAAATTATTAATAAAAGAATTTATTTTCAATAAGGCAAAACCATGACAGTTTATTCAGTGTAAACATATGCTATAAAACTCGATAAATAACCATAGGTGCTTTACTTTCAAAAACCGCCTTTTTATTGGTTTTGAGAAAATATCACGCACAAATATGAAGAAAATGTCGCGCTCAGCATTTTAATAAGCATTATTACTTTTAAAGCTTCGCTTGTTTATGCGTAACTAACCTTTCTTTTTTTTTTTTTTTTTTTTTGGTTTCATAAAATGGTTTTCAAAATCAATAAACTAAGAAGATATAGACTTCTTTAAAATTTTTCAGACCAGCATATTATTTTACGTTAAAAATATGATATTAAAATTCTCGTGGGGATTGTTGAATGGTTTAGAAATTTTAGTTATAGATTTGCGTCCTAGAACATTTAATTTTCTCTCAAATCCCATAAATCGGGTAGCTCGTTTTCTTTATTTTAATAAATAACAAAAGGACAAATTTTAGTGGACAATAATAATTATTGTATGTATCTGTGATTTTGACCTACTTTTAAAACATTCCTTTGACCTTTTAGTTTGCTTACGTAAGCAAGCTGAAAAGATTTTCACGTATTCGCTGGGATTTTTAGCTTTGAAAGTTTACATAAAACCCCAACAATTGAACCATAAATTGCTGTGTCTTATCCCTATATTGCTAACCTAAAGATAAAAAAAATATGCAGGTTGCAAATTGCAAGTGCCAGCACTATAAATAACTCGTTTCTAAAAAAAATTTAATATTAAGAATTTTTTTTTTTTAAATTATCTTATTGATTATTTTTTTAATTTTAATACGACAGTGGTGTGGGTACGGATGCTACATTGTAGTGGGAAGGTACGAGCGGGCACCACATTGTAGGGCGCAGATAGAACGGCAGATTGTAACTGGCTGTGGTCGGGTTGAGATTCTTGAGGCACAGGTTTTAGAACTCACAGTTTTATTTACACACCCACAAATACTACACACATACAACTAGATACATTCAATATTTAACAAATCTAAAATAAAAGTGAGATAATTATAGCTTCGTGAAAGGACTCCACTTTGATTTGGAACTCTCGGTTAAGCGCAGGGTGCGCAAAGAAATGCAGGATTGCATTAAATATACTGTCTTTCGGGGTAGGAGACATTAGACCAACAACTGTACAGGTTTGCGCTAAATATATTTCCTCTATGAGTGAGAGCGAACTAATACTAACGGGATACGAGTGATATACAACTAATACGCAGGGATACGCTAAATATATTTCATTTCGGAGTAATATTCTATAAACTAAGCAGTTTTTAGCGGGAGCGCAGTTGCTCTCTGATTCCTTTCGGATGAGAGTTTCGTGGCCTTGCGACCATTTCTCCTGAAAGTCACAGGGGGCGCTCTTGTCAGTGTGTAGAAGCAAGCACGATTAAAATACTTTAAAGTTATTTTTTTAGAATTAATGAAGTTTTATCAAGTTTTTATTTTGTTTGTAAGCATACGTACATTTCATTTTATGATTATTTTTTACTAAAATATTTCTTTTTTCAGAGATTAAAACTTTTTTTATTTTATCCGTGAAGGATTTAAAAAAAAAAAAATAATTTACAGTACAGAAATTGCGATCAGTTTGCTTATTTATCATGGAATTTGTAATATCGATTCATTTTGAAATAACGACAATATTTACTGTCGTTAGAATTAATGTATTTTACTTCACCAGGGATATATTTTATCTTCATACATGCCATAAAGAAACATAAGACTAGACACCCCTAATGTACAATAAATTTATTTTCTTTCATTAGGTATAAAGTAGTGGGTGTGGGTGAGAACTCACCAGATGCTATTATTGGGAATACTAAATTGGGGTGGAACCAGAGACTTAAAGAAAGTCTCTGGTTCACCCCCCTGACCTGATTAAGTATTTATCTTATTTTAATTCTTCAATCAGTCTGAGATAATCAAGAAATGAAAAATATTCCCCATGCTAAAAGAATTTGAGTGTTTATTTGTAAAGATAAACAATTTCTTGTAATGTTTTTCAGACATCTTTATTGTATGTGTCGAAAATATTTACAAACTCTTTAGAATTGTAACCACTTAAACCATACTTCGTCAACGAACTTCTTCCCCTCACTTCATTGTATGTTAGTTATCCGATGTAGAAGCGGCTGTGTGTCTGTATTTTTAATAATTTATGTTATGTATTCGATTATATATGTATACATATATCTTCATTTGTTACTTGTGCAAATAAAATTAATGAAATGTATTAAGAAATATTTGAATTGACTGACTACATCCCGACTGTTTGAATGCATCCACTACTGTTCGTTAGACTAGAAAGGTAAAATAAATTTATAAGAAATTTTCTAGTTTTAGCGAATTGTTTAGTGAGATAAAAGTATGTATTGTACATTAGATAAACACTTATCTTAACGATTTTTTTTAAAGAACCCATTTTAATGACTATTACAATGATGTGCAAAACTACTGATATTACATTGATGTGTAAAATTAATTATTCTACACTGATGTCAAAACTACTAATACTACACTGATGTGCAAAATTAATTATTCTACACTGATGTGCAAAACTACTTATTCTACAGTGATGCGTTAAATTTAAGCAATGGTGTTGTTTTTAAACAAACAGCCTTGAAATTTTAAAATATCATGTGGCGACCTATACAAACAATATCCAATTCAATGGATATTGTTTGCAATTGTACTCAAATATTTATTGACAGGAACAAGACGTTAAAAACAGACCTATTGACAAGCAATGCACGAGCAGTTAAAAGCACTATTAAAGATATTGTCGCTCTAGAATATATCATCTAGACGACTTTTACGCAAATGCAAGACTAGGAACACAAAAGGGTCAAAAGGCAAAGGCACTATTAAAGACATTGTCTTTAAATACAAGCGAAATTATATGTGAAATATCTCTAGAATATATCATCTAGACGACTTTTACGCGCAAGAATAATCGGCAACTTGAAGAGGATCACAGAATGGGAAAAAGCGTAGCACTATTAAAGACATTGTCTTTAAATACAAGAGTTTCAGAATAAGTCAGGCTTTGCAAACATTCGGCACAAACCAAAGACCACCTAAACATTACAAACCAAAGAAAGGATAGTGGTGGTTGTTCAAGGAAAACAATGTCAATGGATGACCGATAGATATTTCTGCAGGCGAAACGAAATCGATGTGATTCTGTGGGCAACATTGCTCAGCAACTATAAGAAGTATAACTAGTATAGACGTATAAGAACTTATAATGTATAATAGCAGCTCAACAAGTAACAGATGGGCTGAAAAGTTCGTAGGCTGACACATAGGGGACGCTACTAATATTAAATCCATATGATTTTTAATTAGTCCTAACCTTCAAAAGACATGTGTATACATTTGACAGCTGTTGTACTATTTTATGTGAGGTACAGCATTTTTTAGTGTTCATCACGTGCAGTCCACTCGGCTGACTGTCGATTGGACTCCGGTGTTAAATAATGGAGCCATGTTTCATCCATTGTCACATATCGACGCAAAAATTCGGGTTTATTACGATTGAACCGCTCCAAACACCAGCTCGACCCAAATCATTAATTCGTTGTTGTTTTGGGTCGATTGTGAGCTCTGCGCGGCACCCACTTTGAACAGAGCTTTCGCATATCCAAATATTCCTTCACGATATATCCAACACGTTTCTTTGATTTCTTTAGGGTCTCAGCTATCTCAATCAACTTCACTTTACTTTGTTATGAAATTATTTTGTGGACTTTTTCATGTTTCGTCGGTAACAGCCTCTTTGGGGCGTCCACTGTGTGCATCGTCCTCGGTGCTCATTTCGCCTCGTTTAAAGTTAGCAAACCACTTCTCTACGGTTGATTTTCCTGGTACAAAGTCCGAATAATGTTTGCCTTGGCTTCAATAGTATTTTTTTCCCCAAAAAGCAATGCTTTATTAGCACACGAAATTCCTTTTTATCCATTTTTTTCAAACTAACAAAAGTTGATTCACTAAAAATGCTATAACTCCCATACTAATAGTGCAACAGCTGTCAAATTTATACACGTGTCTTTTTTGAAGAATTAGGGCTAACTAAAAATCATATAGATTTAATACTAGTAGAGCCATCTATGTGTTAGCCTATGAACTTTTCAACCCACCTTTTATAAGAACCTTACCCTGACCTTAATTATCACACGGTTTGATAAACCCATAAGGGGCTCACTTTAGAAACTGTTTTAAACTCCGGTCTTTCTGTCACTTCAGAGAAAAAAAGAAAACATTTCTCTCTGTCGACTCGTCTCAGAACTCCCTCCTTTCTTCAAAACCCTCCCTTTAAGAAAATCCGTCAAGGTGCCGGCGGGGGGTCAACTTCCATCCCTTCTCATTGGATTAGATATTTCCTCAGCCTACTGTCTATCCCCAATCGCGATGGAACAACTCATGATATAGTCCATATTCCAACTGTAATTGTTTCGACCTATGAAGCTCGCACAGATTATCACTAATTTCATGAGGCCTCATTATCCATGACACTGATTACCTCCTATCAGATTTGAATGACAGGTTTTTCTCATTAGTATAAAACACTAATTGCATGTAATATAACTATCCACTACCCTGCTTATCTGCTATCAAATTTAAGTGATAGGTTGTTATTATTGTTACCTGTCAAAAATATATATTCCTCTTTCCTTTGAATGAAACGTCAAAAAATCTTCCCGTGAGAAAAAAATGCTACAATACTCTTCTTATAGAGCAGCAAGTTATTCTTGACATTTTTGATAATAAGAGAAATAAAGAAACAATAAAACAATTTTTGAAAAAAACAATTTTTTCCTGAAAAAACACAATTTTTTCTATTAAAACTTTAATTCAACTTTGTACTTGACAAATATGTTTCGTAACATAATTTCTACGATTGATATACTTGATATTTATAATATGAATAATATGTATCATAATTTTAAAAAAATTGGCATTATTGGCAAAAAATTGCCTTTATTTTGTCAATTTTTTTCTTCATACACTTTTATATTTTTATTTACATTTTTCGTCCCTCATTTGTGTTTATTTGGTTGAAATCACAACGGGCATCTATTTAATCTTTTCTTCGTCACAGTGAATTTTTTTTTCTGATGTTACGCTTCTTATTCAAATTATTAGCATATGCATATTTATATTTCTTCTTCTTATCTTTTCATACAGCATTTTTTTCAAGAAAGGAATTTGCTTGTTTTATTCTTCATAGTTTGTAACCTGACTTGTTTTCATAAAAAAATTTTTACATTATTCTTGCTGAAATTTCTGTAAATGGATTACTATAGCGACTTGGACTAAACATAATTAGGAACCGAAAAGGCGTAACAAAAAATAAATGGAATATCGATAGAATAAAGAAAGCCCAACGAATCAACAAAAATCGTAAAAAAAAAAAAATTAATTATTTTTAGAGACTTCGATATGTAAAAAAAAATTATATTTTCTTCCATGTATAAAAAATGAATTCCCTTATCTGATATGATTTCAAAAACAGTCAAAGACTCTACGGATAATTCTTTTATAAGTTTATGGAGATCATTGAAAAATCTTTTCAATTACTTCAATCAATTTCTTCGGACTTGAAGTTTAATATTGAATCGCAATAAATTGAGGGATCTAACTTGAAACTCCGAATCAAATATTCTATGTCAGGTATCATCATCATCATCATCAGTGGCGCAACAGCCCCATGGTGGGTTAAGGCCGTCTGCCTATTGGCAGATTTCAAGATACATACTTTTTTTGTTTTTTTTTATGGTATATGATTGTTATCCGTTGACGCCCAATGCTTTACAGTGATATTATAACCGGATCTACTGTTTAAATTGGGTTCCGAACCACTCAAGCATTTATGACACAGTCGGGACCTGAACACAAAAACCTGTGGCACCGAGTGTCAGAGCTTCTGCTAGTCACTCGGCCATCAAGCCACTTTGTCAAACATAGGTCTGATTAATTCGAAAGATGGATGATTCTTCTTTTCAATTCGAAGAGGACTCAAATCCTACACAAACTTATAAGAACACCACATATTTGCATATATACATACATTATATATATTATATATATATATATACCAGAATCAAATATTCTATGACAGGTATAGTGTGTTTAATTCGAAGGATGGACGATTCTTCTGTTTAATTCGAAGAGGATGCGAACTCATTCATATCTGTTGACTCTCTGTTAAATGCTGTTGTCTCTTTAAATGTTGAAATTCAATACCAATAAGTATGCGGGAAATTGTGGGGATTGCTGAAAGAATTCTCTTGACTTCAGTTTTCATTTCCTCTTTTTGTTTTTCAATGAACATAAGAGATATAAACATTCACTAAAAATATTTCTTTTTATTCAATATTATTATTGCAGCATTTTCTCTTTATCTCCGCATCTTTCTCTTTTTTCTCTTGTTTCCTAGTATTTCCAATACAAGTCTGCCTTCACAATCCATTCTCTAAAGTGAATCGATCATTTTGATAACGCATCATTACTTTATTTTCATGCGCATTTCTATTTCACTTTGAGACAGCTGATATTCCCTCTGTAGATAAATACTTGACTTTTCTCTTATCCACTCTATCGCTTTTTCCATCTCGCTCATTCTCTGGATTTTATCCAGTTTCTTTTAACGGAGGGGTAACGTTTATAGGGTGTAACGTTTAGGGTGTAACGTTTTAAAAGTTGTGTCTTTATATTTTTAGTTCATTTGCTCTGTAGTGGCTTATGAAACTCCATTTCTCTTTCAGTCTGATATTGTATTGTAATCCTCTTTCAACCTGATATTGTGTTTCGTTTAGTTTCTAAATTGAATAATATTTTATCCTATGAACTTAATATATTTTCTTCTTCAATGGCCCACGGCCGTCTGCCTAGTGGCAGATTCCGAAACAGGAGAGGCTTCCTTTTTATGGGGTAGGTTTGTCAGGCCTACGCTCTACTGTCATAGTAGACCGGGACCTACGATGTAAAGTGGATTCCTAGCATTATGTTATATACAGTATTATTATTATATAAGCATTATTCATATTATTATTATATAAGCACACTGAGAGACTGAAGGCCGTGTTTGTAGATCATTTTGCCGTATTACGTTGCCTGGAGTGCTCCACGAAAAAGTAGATCAACGCCCAATACGAAATAGAAAGGAACGAAACCACTTATTTCCTAGCAAACAATTCTGTTTTACAGCTAAATAACCAAAAGTTGACCTATTCTTCCATTAATGTGATAATAAAAATACCCGTAGGTGCTTCTTTCTTGAGGATACTGCTGCTAGAAACAGTCAGAATCCCTGGAACGATACTATTCATGACATTCCTGAATGGCGTAGAGAAAAAAATCGGTGGCATTACTACGGCTTTTCTGTGGTCACGATTGTCTCCGCAAGCACCTTCACAGAATTAAACTGATTCCCTGATCTTCTCTGTCTCCTGTGTGATAACCAAGAAGAAAAGTATATGCCTCACCTGGCTTCCAGTTCTGCACTGTCTCTGTTTCTCTGTGAAAGCCATATCGAATTGTCAGACTTAAGTGGATGGATTAACTGATATCATTTGTGGATTGAAATGATAAGATCCAAACTATAGCATACACTAATTCTATTTATATGTGTACATAAGTAACAGGTGGGCTGAAATATTCATAGGCTGAGACAAAGATGGCGCTACTAGTATTAAATCCATATGATTTTTAGTTAGCCCTAACCTTCAAAAGACACGTGTATAAATTTGACAGCTGTGGCACTATTAGTATGTGAGGTATAGCATTTTTTAGTGTTCATCACGTGCCGTTCACTCGGCTGACTGTCGATTGGACTCCGGTGTGAAATGATGGAGCCATATTTCATCCATTGTCACATATAGACTCAAAAATTCGGTTTATTACGATTGAACAGCTCCAAACACTGCTTAGAATCATCCATTCGTTGTTGTTTTGGGTCGATTGTGAGCTCGCGCGGCACCCACTTTGAACAGAGCTTTCACATATCCAAATATTCATTCACGATATGTTCAACACGTTCCTTTGATATTTTTAGGGTCTCAACTATCTCAATCAACTTCACTTTACGGTTATCAGAAATTATTTTGTAGACTTTTTTTTGATGTTTTCGTCGGTAACAGCCTCTTTGTGGCATCCACTGCGTGCATCGTCCTCGTTGCTCATTTCGCTTCGTTTAAATTTAGCAAACCACTTCTCTACGGTTGATTTTCCTGGTGCAAAGTCCGAATAATGTTTATCAAGCCAAGCCTTGGCTTCAATAGTATTTTTTCGCGAAAAAGCAATGCTTTATTAACACACGAAATTCCTTTTTATCCATTTTTTCAAACTAACAAAAGTTGCTTCACTAAAAATGTTATAACTCACATACTAATAAGCTGTCAAATTTATACACGTGTCTTTTGAAGGTTAGGCCTAACTAAAAATTATATGGATTTAATAGTAGTAGCGCCATCTATGTGTCGGCCTATGAACTTTTCAGCCCACTTGTTATTATAAATGTTGTCTATCATCGGCTATTCACTAGAGAATTCTCTTTTGGTAAAAATCGACTTTATTTGCAGATCGCTTTTAAAAAGAAGTCATAATATTTTAGACATTTTAGCAATTATAGACAAAAATTCCTTTAACTATTAAAAAATTTTATATGACACCTTTTTTTTTATTTGTTTAATATTTTTAACAAATATGTCAATCAAAGATAATGTTAAATATCAGTACCAATATTTACCCGTCAATCTCTGTCTTATTTTACTCAAAAATTGCGAATTAGAAGAAAAAATAGAAAAAAATAATAAAACATAACGCAAGGTCACAATAAAAATATATAAAAATCCAGGCCATAGTTTTTTTCCCAATAGTTTTAGAATACAATCGCTTCGAACAGAATTAGTAATAGTTTAAAATATAATTAATAATAGTTTAGAATAAAATAGGCAGTTTAGAATAGAATTCTTATAATTAATTTCGCTTAAACAAATAATAAATTTAAATTTATCGTAAAATAAATGAATTAAAGTGTCTTTCATTTTTTTTTTCCATAATTTTGTGAAGTATTTTCAATACAAAAAAAAAATGACCTAGAATTTTCACAGTAATTGAATACTCAGAAATTATCCCGAATAACTATTTAAGCTATTTATGCATTGATAAATGTGTTTACAATAAAAATCATTATTTATTTTTATTATTTAAAGGAAACTGAAAACAAAGATGTTAACGTTAATATACAATTCTAGTTTAATTTTCTAATATTAATTACATAGAAAAAAAACTCTTTACAAAATAGTGAACTATAAATATTTAATACCGAATAACAAAAATATGAATTCCAAATTTTACATTGACAATAAAATGTTGTTTCTTATCCTACTTGGTCAACAGCAACATTTGGACCAAGTCCATGAACCCATGGTTTATACCTACAAGTCATGATAAAGGGTAAAAAAATGCAGCTTCTTTTTTGTCCTTGACCTCGCGGCACAAATACATGGAGCACCCAAAGGAGAAGTCTGACTTTAGTCCACTCCGTTATATCCCAGGGCACTGAGTACCCATTTTAGTGGCCTTTTACGACGTGCATGGGCTACAGTTGTGCTATTCTAACCCAGACCCTAACGGGTGACAATAAAATTAAAAGATTAATATATAAATTTCATTTCTTACACGCATTTTGAAATTATGACACCAATTATATCAATTACCAGTTACCTATATCAAATTCCATTATACTTAAATAATTATTTGTATCCTGGCGGTGGCATGGATGTTCTTGCTAGCAGTTCGGAATCCACGTTAAACTGTAGGACCCGATTTAATCAGCCTAAAGTGTGCACAAAATATCCTTAGAGCGACACAGCAAACCTAAATAATTCTTTAAACTCTACAGTTTAAATAACACATTGTGAATGAATATTTTCCTCTCTATACTATTATTGTTAAATTTTTAATATTTACGATAGTCTTAGTTAAAATGATTTTTTTAAATATTATATATTAGTGACCTATCCATATAACAAAAGAATATAAATATTTTTTTTAAATGTCGTATACTCTGAATCCGTCCCAATCTTCGACTAAACATTAAAGTTTCACCATCTCGTCCGAATCTTTATCTCACAATAGAACTTAACACTTCTTGCATTTTCATCCCCAAAACAGTAGCACTGTTAATTCCAGAAAATGTCCATATTTCCCAAAAACTCTGCAATTGTAAAGTTTGTCTAGTCGCCAACTTCAAGACTGGAGTCCTCGAGCTATCTTCCAACGCCCTTCTCATTTCAATTCTTTCCGAAAATAATCCATGCACTCACCCCCTACCATTTTGTATTCTGTGAATGAAGCTTTCGGTACACTTGTTAGATGTCTGAAATGAATTTCCGTTTCGTAAAGAATACTTGCTAGACACAATAGTACAGACATCAACACTGTTACGATGTTGCAGTAGTCATATTTTATTCACGAATATTTCAAGATTTTGAAGATTTTCTTTGATGCTGTGAGAATTCTATTATATTCATTTATTTATTCATATTTTCTATTCCTTAAATAACACTGCTGACTTTACGTTCCTGCGTTTTAAGCCTTTTTTAAATTTTTGTTGCTTACAGTGATATTCATTATGAGATGGAACTTTCGTTATATGTCCAAGATATTTTTTACTTCAAATCTCACTACTATGGTAATATTTTTAAAGATATTTTTAAACACCATTCTTTTAGTTATTATGCCATTTCTTATATTAGTGTGTTGTTCCATATGAAATAAACTTTTTTTTTTATTAGCTTATATTCTAAAAAATATATACATACCAGTATCCCTATTCTTTCAATATGAGAATGATTATTTTCTCTCTATAAATGTATTGTTAAAATTTCAACATTTATAACAGTCGTGGTTAAAAATGATTTTTTTAAATATTATTATTATTTACCTATCAATATTACAAAAAAATTTAAATATTTTAAAATATCGTATACTCTAAATCAGTCTTATTCTTCGACTAAACATTAAAGTTTCACCATCTTGCCCGAATCTTTCTCTGACAACGGAGCTTGACACTTCTTGCATTCTCGACCCAAAAACAGTAGCTCTGTTTATTCAAGAATATGTTCCTATTTCCCCACAAAAACTCTCCAATTGTAGAGTTTGTCGAGTCGCCAACTTCAAGACAAGAATCCTCAAGCTTTCTTCCAACACACTTCTCATTTCAATTCCTTCCGGGAATAATCCATGCTCATCGCCCCCTACCATTTTGTATGCTGTAAATGAAGCTTTCGGTACAGTTACTACATGTTCGAAATGAATTTCTGTTTATTAAAGATTACTGCTAGACACAACAGCATAGATGTCAACTCTGTTATCGTGTTGCAGTAGTGGCATAGGGTTGGCTAAGTCATATTTTATTCGCAAGGATTTCAAGATTTTAAAGATTTTCTTTGACATTGTGAGAATTCTATTATTTTTATTTATTTATTCATATTTGCTTCTGAATTCTAAATAAGATTGCCGAATTGATGTTCCTAAATATAAAATATTTTTTATTAGATGAATTCAGTGATCATTCTCTATGAGTTCAAACATTCCTTATATTTTCAAGATATTGTTTACACCAAGTATCACTATTTACGGCAATATTGATAATCATTACCATTCTTTTAGTTAATACCTCATTCCTTAAACTAGTGTGTTGTTCCATATGAAATGAACATTTTATTAATTGCTAACTTTCTATAAAAAATGTATCTACCATTATTAAGTTAAATGAGGATGATTTATATCATTTGAATTGTTATTTTGTGTTCTATTTAACTGCATATTTGTTTGAATATAAGTCTCGATATTTCGAAGAAAACATTTTTGTAAAAATTTAAACCAAATAACAACAAATAAGAATTCCAAATTTTACATTGACAATAAAATTAAAAGATCGATAAATAAATTTAGATTTCATTTCCTAAGCGCATTTTGAAATTATGCCACTAGTTACGGGTAAACAGCATATTTTCTATCTTGCCAATATCAAATTTCATTATTCTTAAATAATTATTTAATCTCTATTCTTTAATAATATGTGAATGATTATTTTCGTCTCTATACATTTTTTGTTGTTTTATACATTTACAACAGTCCTAGTTAAAATGATTTTTTTAAATATTACCTATTAGTGACCTATCGATATAACAAACGAATATATATTTTAAAATGTCGTATATTCTGAATCCGCCCCATTCTATGACTAAATATCATCTCGTCCGAATATTTCTCTTACAATGCAACTTAACTCTTCATGCATTCTCAACCCCAAAACAGTAGCACTGTTTATTCAAGAAAATGTGCATATTGAAAATGTGCCCCACGAAAACTCTACAATTGTAAACTTTGTCTAGTCGCCAACTTTAAGAATCGAGTCCTCGAGCTATCTTCCAACGCACTTCTCATTTCAGTTCCTTCCGGGGAATAATCCATGCACATCACTCCCTACCATTTTGTATTCTGTGAATGAAGATTTCGGTACAGTTGCTACATGTTTGAAATGAATGCTCCTTTCCTAAAGAATACTTGCTGGACACAATAGCGCAGACATCAACTCTGTCATCATGTTGCAGTGCTTCTAGCATGGGGTTGGTTAAGTCATATTTTATTCACGAGGATTTCAAGATTTTGAAGATTTTCTCTGATGCTGTGAGAATTCTATTTTTTTCATTTATTTATTCATATTTGCTTCAGAAGCCTAAATAACATTTTTGACCTGATGTTTCTGCCTTTAAAATCTATTTTTTTTTGTTGTTGTTAGATGTATTCAGTGATCATTCTTAATAAGTTGAAACATTCCTTATATCTTCAAGATATTTTTAAGCATTACCATTATTTTAATTATTATTTTCTTCCTTAAATTAATGTGTTGTTCCATATGAAATGACTTTTTCATTTGCAGCTGACATTCTATAAAAAATATATCTACCAGTATTAAGTTAAATAACTATGTTTTGCAATCATTTTATTACATATTCTTAGTTTTTATTTTTTCATATAAGGCTTCAAATTTGATGCAGTTTTAAATTGTGAACTTTTAGTAACTCATTTTTAAGGCCTTTTCAGAAGGGATTATTTCATTACCTTAAAATTAATGCAAACCGCCATTGCCATGCAAATAATTAGGTGAGCACATTTAGCGCAGTGAACACATTGAGCACATTTAGCGCAGTGAACACATTGAGCACATTTAGCGCAGTGAGCACATTGAACTTTAATACTCAGTGGTTCAATCACATGAAATATTCTATCACTCATTTTTCTGGAAACCAATGAGGACAGAGGGGTTTTGGAGTTTCTCCAGCGCTAACAAATTCACCGAAGTTCATGCATATCCTGAACTTATTGTATGAGTTGCAAAGCTTCACGAAATAAGCCTATATAATATGCTCTTAAGAGGGCTCATAAAACAGACTCAGAGAAACAAAAATTGTCCTACATCACAAAAAAAATAATAAATAAACGGGAAAACTTAAAAATAATAAACTTTGACGACAAATTTTATACATACACATCTGTTTACATTGTCCCTCTTAAACATCATATTTTTTTTTACCAATTTATTTTTGAATCACTAAAAAATTTAAATATTTCGTCATTTCTCTTATCCTGAATTTATCCTACTTCAATCTTCCACTAAAGTTAAAGTTTTACAAATCTTTCTCTCCCAGCGGAACACACTTTTCTTGCATTTTAAACCCGAAAACAGCGGCACTGTTTACTTAAAGAAAATCTCCTCTTTCTATCGAACATCTTCAATCGTAGAGTTCCAGGAGTCACCTAATTCTAGTGTCGTGCTGTCTTCCAAATCGCTATTCGTTTCAATTCCCCAAAGAGATAAACAACCCTCCCTCCTTACATTGTCAATCCCACAGATGATTCCTTTCGGCAAAGTTGCTGAATCTTTGAAAAAATAAATTCCCATTTTGTAAAAAGAAAAAAATGTTTAACTCAACCACGCTACAAAGGCACCATGGATTCTGTTAAGGTGTTGCATTATTGCCAGCCATTGAATTTGCAAATTCATATTTTATTCACAAGGACAGAGAGATTTTACAGTTTCTTTTTCCTGTGGGATTTATTCTTTTTCCTATTTTTTTCGCCCTTTAAGGCTTCAAATTTTTACCTATTTTAATAAATCTTTTTACATGATGCTTTTACCAATAATTTCACCATAGAGATGGTTTCAACCATCATCTTTTTTTTTTCTTCACAACTCAAATATTTCGTAATCCCAATAATTTTTTAAATATATTTAAATTTTATCGTTTTAAATCATCTGTTTTTATGAAATGATATTTTCTAAATGAGGCTAAGGTTCTCTGGTAGTTTTGTATTAACAAAATGAAAGAGTTTAAATTTAGTTTAAGTTTAATTTAGTTTGTCGCTCTACTGTTATTTTTGTTCATACTCTGGGCTAATTAGCATCTACAGTTTAAAGTGTATTCCGAACCTCTAACAAACTTCCATGCCACCGCCAAGATTAAAACGTGAAGGCTGCTGTACCAAAGGCCAGAGCTCTAGGCAGTTGGTCATCAGGAAAATGAAGACAAATGACAAAGGTTAGCTTGAAACCCAACATACAAAGCAAATTGCAATTTAATCTGCGATTCATGCGTGGTAAGCACTTACGTCAAAAAGCCAATCAATTAATTTAAAAAGTAAGTTGAAAGTTTTTATCCTCATCTCACTGGGAATACAAAATTCAAATGTCATCACTGGGCTTTTTTTTTTTTCCTTTCAAAATTTCAAAAGCGTCAGTATGTAGCACTGGTCCATTAAAATAGTTCTCATTTTGCATAGTCAACAATGTTTACGGGCCAGAACGTAGAAATGTGATTTAAAAAGAATTCTTAATTGGTTTTTTTATATTAACAAACTTAATGCTTTATTCCTATATGGATTATGATTTGATCACTGAATTAAAGCTGCTCTCATATTTGAGTACCTGATGGAATATCATCCAATTAAGAATAGGTTTAGTTTAACCAACATTAGATGGAATTTTTATGTGATTCATTTTAGGATCAAAAATTTTTAGATGGCAAACATTATTTATTGGGGTCTGATGGCCGAGTGACTAGTTCTCTGTCGGTCAGTACCCCATCTTTCAGGTTCGAGTCCCGGTGATACCACGGATGTTTTAGTAGTTCGAAATCCCCTATAAACAGTTGGTATTTGTCTAATATGACTGTAGAGCGTTGGACGTAAGTCTGACAACCCTACGAAGAAAACATCTCATTCTTCGGAATATGGCAGTAGGCAAAAGGCCTTATTGTAGTTGCGCCATTGAAGAAGAAAAATTATTTATGGGCTTATTTCTGGTTCACGATAGAATCTACATATCCCAAAATTTCTATTTCTCTAAATTCACCTGATACTTTCAATAAAATTTCAACCTATTTCTCGAATCTTTTCCTCTCCGTGAAATTCACTCTTCTTGCTCTTTCATTCAACAAAAGATTCCCTTTCCTCGAAAAGTCCTCAACTACAGAGTACGAAGATTTCACCCAGTTCTGAAGTAGAGGCTTCGGGGTGTCTTCCAGCGAACTACTTGTTTCAATTACCCGAGAAATAAATTGCTATTCTTCCCTTTCCTTTTTTTCAATTTCATGAATGAATCCTTTCACAACAGTTGCTGAAACTTTAATACGAATTCCCCCTCTTGTAAGGAATGCTTTTTACGCGCCTACGTAATAGCTTCATCGACTCGAATTGGCGTTCTACAATTGAACTGATTAATTCATATTTTGTTCAGTAGGGTATCGCTCTACGAGATTTTACAGGGTTATGTTTTTTTAATCCTATGGGAGTTATTATTTTCATTTTTTTTTCTGCGAAAAGTTTAACGATATCATGGCTTGGACATTTTTTTATGTATGATGTATTAGTATTACGTTTCTTTTATAATGCAATATTTGTATTGTAAATAATTAGCTTATGATATTCACTATCTATGATAAAAAAATTGTATGAAATATCTATTAAACTAGAAGAAACTAAAAATAGTTTCTTGCTAATGTATAATCTTAGATCATATTGATAAAGGGATCTCTCCATTATAATGCCTTTTGTAGTTATAGTTCGGTTTGGTTTTGCCATTTTGTGCACACTTGAGGCTAATTAGACCGGGACCTGCAGTTTAACGTGGATTCCAAACCACTATGCCACTAACATCCATGCCACTATCAGTATTCCAACCTTAAGCCTAAGTAAATTATAACCTTGTAGTTATAATTTACTTAAAATGTTATCCGTTCTGTTGTATTTTAAAACATCCATAGTACCATATGTTGGATATCCACGTTAAATGCAAATTCAGATTTATCCTAATAGAAAGAAGATTCAGATTATTCAGAAGATACCTTATTCAGATTTATTCTATTTTGGCCCATCATGGGATTGTTGCACCATTACAGAAGAAAATTATTTATTGGTATATTTCTGGTTAAGGATCGAGTCTGTATATTTCGAAATTTTTTTCCGAATTTACCTGATTCTTTCAATAGATATTCACCACTTTTAACGAATCTTTTCCTCTCCATGAAATTCAGACTTCTTGCTTTTTTATTCAACAAAAGATTCCTTTTTCTCGAAAAGTCCTCAACTACAGAGTGCGAAGATTTCACCAAGTTCGGAAGTAGAAGCTTCGGGCTGTCTTCCAACGAACTATTCGTTTCAGTTCCCAAGAAATAAATTGCTATTCTTCTCTTTCCTTTTTCAATTTCATGAATGAATCCTTTCACAAAAGTTTCTGAAATTTTAATATGAATTCCTGTTTTGTAAGGTTTCCTTTTTCTTGCATTTTAAACCCGAAAACAGCGGCACTGTTTACTTAAAGAAAATCTCCTCTTTCCACCGAACATCTTCAATCGCAGAGTTCTAAGAGTCACCGACTTCTAGTGGCAGGCATGCTGTCTTTCAAATCGCAATTCGTTTCAATTCCCCGAAGAAATAAACAACCCTCCTTCTTGCATTTTCGATTCCATAGATGATTCCTTTCGGAACAGTCGCTGAATCTTTGCAATAAATTCCCATTTTGTAAAACAATGCTTAACTCAACCATGCTATAAACGCACCGTTGAATCTGTCAAGGTGTTGCATTATTGCCAGTCATTGAGTTTCTTAATTCATATTTTATTCACTAGAACATCGAGATATTACAGTGTTTTTGTTTGTCCTGTGGTAGTTGTTATATTTCTTTCTTTTTTTTTTTTTTTACTTTTAGAATCTTTCAAATTTTTATCTTTTTTGATAAATCTTTTTGTGTGATGCATTTACCAATAATTTCTCCAAAGACAAGGTTTCAACCAAAATTCAAAATCGCTCATTTTGTGGAAACCAATGAGAACAACGCGTTTCTCCAACGCAAACAAGTTCGCTGAAGGTCATACACAACATGACCTTACTGTATGTCATATGTCTTAGGAAATAAAACATTTTGGGATCCAGATGTAGTATCATCCAATTAAGAATAGGTTTATTTTAACCATCTTTAGATTTAAACTTTTGGTGTGATTCTTTTTAGACATACCAGGCAGTGAAAGATCAAAAACTTTTTTTAATGAAAAAAATTATTAGTATATTTCTGGTTCACGATAGAATTTGTATATTTCAAAATTTCTTTCCTTCGGAATTTACCTGATTCTTTCAATAAAATTTCACCACATTTCTCGAATCTTTTCCTCTCCGTGAAATTCATTCGTCTTGCTCTTGTATTCAACAAAAGATTCCCTTTTTCTCGAAAAGTCCTCAAGAACAGAGTACGAAGATTTCACCAAGTTCTGAAGAAGAGGCTTCGGGGTGTCTTCCAACGAACTATTAGTTTCAATTTCCAAAGAAATAAATTGCTGTTCTTCAATTCCTTTCCTTTTTCAATTTCATGAATGGATCCTTTCACAACAGTTGCCTAGACTTTAATATTAATTCCCCCTTTTGTAAGGAATGCTTTACACACCCACATAACAGCTCCATCGACTCCTATTGGCGTATAACTATTTCTACAATTGAACTGATTAATTCATATATTGTTCACTAGAGTATCGAGATTTTCCAGGGTTCTTTTTTTTTTCTAATCCTTTCGGGTTATTATATAGATGTGGATCTGTGGGATCTATTATATTGATTTTTTCCTGCTAAATTTTTAACGTTATCTTGGCCTGGACATTTTTTCCATTTTTTGTGTGATGTATTAGTATTAAGTTTATTTCATGTTGAAGTATTTGTTTTGAAAAATCCTGCTGATGTCCTTCACTGTTTGTGATAAAAAATTTCATGAAAAATATTTAAAACTAGAAGAATTTAAAGGCAGTTTCTTGATTACGTTTCATCTTAGATCATATTAATAAAGGTGTTTCTCCATTATGATGCCTTTTTGTAGTTATAGTTTGGTTTGGTTTGCCGTTCTACGTTCGTTTTGTGTACAATTTAGACTAATTAGACAGGGATCTGCAGTTTAAGGGGGATTCGAATCACTCAAAAACATCCATGTCACCATTAGTATTCGAACCTTAAGCATGTGGTATTTGTAGTTATAATTTATTTATCATGTTAGCAATTCTGATGTATTTTAAGACATCCATAGTATGCTTCATAATCACGTTAAATACAAATGCAGATTTATCCTACAAGAAATAAGTTTTAGATTATTCAAATTATACGAATTCAGATTTATTCTATTCTGACTCACCAAGGTGCTGTTGGACTATTTCAGAAATAAATTATTCATTGGTATATTTCTGGTTCACCATAGAATTTGTGTATTCAAAATTTCTTTTCTTCGGAATTTACCTGATTCTTTCAATAAAATTTCACCTCATTTCTCGAATCTTTTCCTCTCCGTGAAATTTACTCTTCTTGCTCTTTCATTCAACAAAGATTTCCTTTTTCTCGAAAAGTCCTCAAGAACAGAGTACGAAGATTTCCCCCAAGTTCTGAAGTGGAGGCTTCGGGGTGTCTTCCAACGAACTAGTTTCAAATCCCCAAGAAATAAATTGCTATTCTTCCCTTTCCTTTTTCAATTTCATGAATGAATCCTTTCAAAACAGTTACTGCAACTTTAATATGAATTCCCCTTTTGTAAGGAATGCTTTACACAGCTACGTAATAGTCCCATCGACCGATATTGGCGCATAACATTATTTCTACAATTGAATTGATTAGTCCATACATTGTTCACTAGGGCATCGAGATTTTGCAGGGATCTTTTTTAATCCTGTGGGAGTTATTATATTGATTTTTTTCTGCTAAAAATTTGACGTTATCATGGTCTGGATATTTTTTTCCATTTTGTTATGTATGATGTATTAGTAATGCGTTTCTTTCATAATCGAATATTTGTTTTTGAAAAAACTAAGTTGTGTCGTTCACAGTCTGTGATAAAAAAAATTCTGTCAAATATCTATAAAACTAAAACTAGTTCCTTGCTTAATTTTAATCTTGAAACGTATTGATAAATAAAGTAAAGCTCTCTTTCCATTATAATACCTATTTTAGTAATGATTTACTTAACATGTCAGCAATTCTGTTGTATTTTAAGAAATCCGTAGTGTGTTGGATATTCACGTTAAATACCCATTATCAAATTTATCCTATAAGAAAGTGTATTTTAACATCTTGTTCTATTATGACATAAATAGCAATAAATTATATTTATAGCACTATCATTATCTGTCCATGTCGTAAATAATTTATAGTGCATATTATGTTTTTTAATATTTCATAATTGATAAATTTGCAATTTTTAAAATGTTATTATTACTCTATTTATTAATGTGACTTTTATCTCTAAAAATTACAATTTTCAAAATTTAAAGAAAATACATATCTCAATCAATACATTCACGCCACTAAACATCTGATCTATCAATATTTCTGAATCGTTTTCCGCTATATTTAATTTTAATGCATATCTCAATGATTGCATTCTTCCACATAACATCTGGTTATTTACTATATTTGTAAAGTTCTCTCTTATTTTTAATTTTAATGCATTTTGGCATATTTCTGGTTCAAGACGGAATATGTATATTCCAGAATTTCTACTTCTCTGAATTTACCTGATACTATCAATGGAATTGTGCAATTTCTATTACAATTCTGAATTTTCCTGATATCACCCCATTTCCTGAATCTTTTCGTCTCCATGACATTCACTCTTCTTGCTCTTTTATACAACAAAGGTTCCCTTTTTCTCAAAAAGTCCTCAACTACAGAGTACGAAGATTTCACCCAGTTCTGAAGTAGGGCCTCGAGTCTCTTCCAACGAACTATTCGTTCCAATTCCCCAAAAAATAAATAAATATTCTTCCCTTTCCTTCCCTTTTTCAATTTCATGAATGAATCCTTTCAAAACACTTGCTGAAACTTTAATATGAATTCCCCTTTTGCAAGGAATGCTTTACACGCCCACATAATAGCTCCATCGACTCGTATTAGGGTATAACATTATTTCTACAATTGAACTGATTAATTCATAGCTTGTTCTCTAAGCTATCGAGATTTGGTAGAGTTCTTTTTTATCCTCTGGGAGTTATTATATCTATTATTTTCTGCTAAAAGTTTAACATTATCATATTCTGGACATTTTTTTCCCTTTTTTTTTTTTATGACGTATCAGTATTGCGTTTCTTTTATGATAGAATACTTATTTTGAAAAATCAGCTTATGTCATTTACTGTCTAAGATGAAAAATTTCCATGAAATACTTATAAAATTAGAAGAACTTAAAAAACAGTTTCTTTCTTACTATTAATCTTAGACAAAGGCGTTTTTTCATTTTAATGCCTTTTATAGCAATGATTTGCTTAACCTGTTACTAATTCTGTTGTATTTTTAAGACATCCTTATTAGCTGGATATTCATGTTCAGATTTATTCTACAAGAAAGTGCATTTTAGCATCTCATTCTATCATTCTATATATAACATGTTATTCTATAGCTATCTATTCTCATTCTATTATTCTTCTTATAACATATTTTTATTTCTCTTTTTCAATAGCACTATAACCTCATCGTGGACCAAGGCCTTGTGCTTACAGGCAGATTCTGAAACATGAGATGTTTTTTTCTTTTTACGGGATAGCGTGGTCTTTCCCTACGCCCAACGCTCTGATGATAAAAAGTGATTATTAATATGTTATAAATTGAATTTACGATTATTTTATAACTGTAAAAATTGAACTTTATGACTAGCAAATAGGTAAAATTTTAAATAGCTCTTGTTGAATTATTTTAAACAACTATTTGATTTAAATGCATTTTCTTTTTTCTAATAGAATCTTAATCTCTTTTAGCTTTAAATACTGAAATTTTCTTATCAAAAACAGGCCCTTGTGCCAATACCAGCCTGCCTACCATATATGCATTTTTCAGTGTTTAAGTTGTCATGTAAATTTCAGTTTTCTGCAAGTTATCATGTAAATTTCTTCCAATAACATTCAGAATTATTGGAAGAAATTGATTACAAAACCAGTGCTTTTGTTGTTCTAAAATTATTCAATGAAATATCAAAAATGAAATTGAAATGGAAACGAAAAGAACGAAAAAGCTACATAAGAGAAGGAAAAAAATAATGCAATCGCACGATATGAATAATTAGTTGCGAAGCTAATGAAAGCCAATGCTCAATCCATTACTAGATTTACACCTACTATTTTCTTTCTTCTTTTTTTCGCCATTACTAATATTATTTTTAAATAATATTTTCATTAAATTCAATTTCATTTTAAATTAAATTTTTAAATTTTTTTTTTTTTCATTAAAATACAAATAGAGACTGGTTTTGTTTGTCATTCTACGGTCATTTTGTGCACACATTAATTAACGCAACTAATAAGACCGGGACCTATAGTTTAACGTAGATTCCGAATTACTCACAACATCCATGCCGCAGCCTGATTCGAATCTGAAGTCTATGAGAATCCGAAGGAAAGCTCTAGTCAATTAGCCACCAGGGCCCATACAAATATCTAGAAATTTAAATCATTCTATATGAATGACACATAAAAAATTAAATTAAAAAATAAATGCATAATTAGTTTGTTTCAAAAAGCATAAGATATTCATATACGAACAAGTAGAATATTCATATTAGGAACATACCCTGATTAATTCAATCTATCCATAAAAATTCATAATTCAACAAAAAAATTTGCATTTTTATTTTATATATCTTTCTTACAAAAAAAAAAAAAAATTAAATGCAATTAAAATTGCATCGGAAAATTTCAAGAACAAAAAATATGCAATAAATCTCATTAATCTTTGTTATGAAAAGAGAGCATTCACTTCAACGCTTGGGGAGTTTTGCATGTTTACCATGCAGATTACACTCATACTGTTTACCATTTACATTTAAATGCGAAGAGATATTCCCAACATAATGTACCGTGCAAGTTTATTATGAAAAAAGATCATGAATTCATAGCTTAAATCCCTCTGTAGAAAGAATTTTCTTTATGTCTCGAATTTTCTGTGCTTCTTTTAATGGCATTCTCAAGCAGAAAAATAAATAAATAAATGCAGTTTTCGAAGTGAAGGGAAGTGGGAATTCAAACGACTTCCTGTGAGGCTTTCAACGGTTTCTATTGTCAACCAATCACATGAAAGAGAGCGGGGATGGAGGCTTCAAGAATTTTTTTTGTTCTTTTTTCGAATATTCGAATGTACAAATCCATTTAGAGCTAACAGCTGAGAAAAAGAATGAATAAAATATAATTTAGAAAAACAATAAAAGCTTGTTTTTTGTTTTTCAGCAGTTACATTTCTGCCTTTATTTAGGTTCTTCATCTTTCCTTTATGTAAAAGATATCCTAAATGTTTATGCAATTAAAAGATCCATAAAAGTGTCTTTTTTTTTTTAAATGTTTTTTTTTTATTAAATCACGTGCCAATTAACATTATTAAAAACCGCGACTTTTTTATTATTTGTGCAAGTATAACGGAATATGGACACAAAGGAAAAAAAATAGAATTGCTTTTAAGGATATTGATTATGCTTCACACAAAATGTTTATGGAATAAATATTACATTTTTTAAATAATTGGATTACAAATTATTGTTGATTTTTTAATTATAATTTAAACTTTTATCGTGATTATTATCTAATTTGTTTCATACGAATACGCTTAAATAAACAGTATCACATGACAAATTTTCCAGTATAATGATAACTTTTTGCAATTTTCTCAACTGTTTTATAGCGTAAATGATTTTAGCGATAATTTGGTTTGGTTTGTCGCTCCACGGTAATTGTCTTCACACTTTAGGTTAATTAGACCGGTACCCTCAGTTAAACGTGTAACAAACATCCATGCCACTGTCAGTATTCAAACTACTAACAATTCATGCCACTGCAAGAATTCGAACCAAATTTACTGATAGATATAATTCATAAGAAATAGGCTTTTATAAAAAAAACATGTACTGCAAAATACGTATAGGTATTTGCATATATAATAACTAGAAATAAATTGTATTAGCCACTTAATAAGGAGGCAAAAATAGGAATATCTTAATACGTAAAATTAATTTTTAGACAAGTTATTTTTAATTTATTCAATATTCATATTAAAAACATACCCTGATCAATTCAATATATTCAAACAAATTTATAATTCAACAAATAAATTTGCATTTTTATTTTATAACTTATTAGGAAAAAAAAATTATATTCACTTAAAAATAGCATTCCGGAAAATTTCAAGAAAAAAAATTAGACCGAGAACTACAGCTTATCGTACAAATAGCGAGGAATTTAAATCATTCTATATGAATGAAACACTAACAAATTAAATTTTAAAAAAATTCATAATTAATTTGTTTCTCAAAAGCATTGCATATTCATATACGAACAAGTGAAATATTCATATTAAAAACACATCCTGTTTAATTCAATATATTCAGAATAATTCGACAAATAAATTTGCGTTTTCATTTTATATATCCTTTTCGAAAAAAAAATTAAAAATAGCATCCCGAAATTTCAAGAAAAAAAAATATGCAATAAATCTTATTAATCTTTGTTATGAAAAAGAGACAGCATTCACTTCAACGCTTGGGGAGTTTTGTATATTTACCATGCAGATTAGTGTTTACCAGTTTAAAGTGGATATCGAACCACTAACAAACATCCACGCCACCGCCAGGATTCGAATCTGAAATCTGGCGTGCGCTCACAACCAATTGCCCATCAGTTTGCTGAATCTATGGACTAGTAAGTTCTTCCATTAGTACTGAAGATGTTGGTCTGGCTTGTCACTGCTTGTCATTTTTGTGCAAACTTTATGCTAATAGTGGGACCGGGACCTACAGTTTATCTTGGATTCCGAACGACTAATCATCTATGCCCACAGCTGGGATTCGAACCTGAAATCTGCGGTTTTAAAGACTAGAGCATTAGCCAATTTTTCATCAGGTCACATATAAATAGCGAGGTATTTAAATCATTCTATATGAATGATACATTAAAAAATTAAAGGAAAAAAAAAAAGAAATGTATAATTAAATTTGTTTCACAAAAAATTATTTATTCACATACGAACAAGTAAAATATTCATATTAAAAAATACCCTGATTAATTCAATATATTCATAATTCAACAAATAAATTTGCATTTTTATTTTATACAACTTTTAAGAAAAAAAAATTAAATGCACTTGAAATAGCATCCCGAAATTTCAAGAAAAAAATATGCAATAAATCTTATTAATCTTTGTTATGTAAAAAGAACATTCACTTTAACGCTTGGGGAGTTTTGTATGTTTGTCCTGCAGATTAAACTCATACTGTTTACCATTTACATTTAAAAATGCGAAGAGATATCCCCTCTAATGTACCATACAAAGTTACATTACGAAAAAGATCATGAATTCATAGCTTAAATCCCTCTGTAGTAAGAATTATGTCTCGATTTTGCCATGCTCCTTTTATTGGCATTCTAAAGAAGAAAAATAAATAAATGCATACAGTTTTCGAAGTGAAGGGAAGTGGGGAATTCGAACGACTTCCTGTGAGGCTTTCAACGGTTTCTATTGTCAACCAATCACATAAAGAGCAGGGATGGAGGCTTCAAAATTTTCTGTTCTTTTTTTCGAATATAAAAATCCATTTAGAGCTAACAGTTGAGAAAGAAAGAAAAGAATAAAAATATAATCTAGAGAAACAATAAAAGCTTGTTTTGTTTTTAGCAGTTGTGTTTCTGCCTTTTGTTTAGGTTCTTAGTTCTTTTTTTTTTTATGTATGTTACATAAAAAAGATATCTATTGCATAAACATTTAATTAAAAGAATGCATAAAAGTGTCTTTTTTTAATGTTTTTTATAAATCATGTGCTAATTAAGATTATTAAAAACCTTGACTTTTTTTATTATTTGTGAAAGTATAACGGACTATGATAACGTTGGACAAAAAAGAATAAAAAAGCTACAGTGTGCTTTTAGGGATGTTAATTATGCTTCACTTAAAATGTTTATGGAATAAATGATTTTAATATAAAATTTCAAGGCAATGTATGATTTCACCTTAAAATAAATGTTTAAAGTTATTCGATTAATATCTCCAGAAGTCAGTATAATATATATATATTTTTTGCAATTGATTAAAGTTATAATTTGTAAGTAATTACTCGGTTATAAAATATTGCTGAGTTTTATTATAATTTGAACTCCCTTATTATGTTTATTCTTTACTTTGATTCATACAGATATGCTTACATAAACAGTAGTAAATGAAATAAATTTTCCAGTATAATGAAAATTTTTGCATTTTCACAACTGTTGAATAGCGTGAATGATTTTAGTGATAATTTGGTTTGGTTTGTCGGTCTACTGTCATGTTTTTGCACACTTTAGGCTAATTATACCGGGACCTTCAGTTTAACATGTAACAAACATCCAAGACACCGCTAAGATTCAAACCACTAACAAACATTCATGCCTCATCCCGGACTCAAACCAAATTTACTCACTTAGATATATATTTATAAATAAGATATAAAAAAACCTTGTAAAAAGCAAAATATTACATTTATTATTTGCATATATTATAACTAGGAATAAATTGTGTTAGTCATTTAATAAGGAGGCAAAAAATAGAAATATCTTAATACGTAAACTTAATTTTTGATTAATTCAATATATTCATAAAAATTCGTAATTGAACGAATAAATTTGCATTTTTATTTTATATACCTTTCTATAAAAAAAAAAATTTAAAAATGCACTTAAAATAACCTCTCGGGAAATTTCAAGAAAAAAAATAAGCAATAAATCTTATTAATCTTTGTTATGAAAATAGAGCATTCACTTAAACGCTTGGGAGTTTTTGTATGTTTACCATGCAGATTACACTCATACCGTTTACCATTTACATTTAAATGCGAAGAGATATTCCAACCTAATGTACCTTACAAATTTAGTACGAAAAAAAAATATCATGAATTCATAGCTTAAATCCCTCTAGAAAGAATTTTTTATTTCTCGATTTTGTTGTGCTTCTTTTATTGGCATTCTAAGGGGAGAAAAAAAAAATAAATACATCTAGTCTTCGAAATGAAGGGAAGTGGGAATTCAAACGACTTCCTGTGAGGGCTTTCAACGGTTTCTATTGTCAAGCCAATCACACGAAGAGCAGGGATGGAGGCTTCAAGAATTATTTTTATTCTTTTTTTCGAATATAAAAATCCATTTAGAAATAACAGCCGAGGAAAAAGAATGAATAAAATATAATTCAAAGAAACAATAGAATCTTGTTTTTTTAGGTAGTTGTATTTTTGTCTTTTGTTTCGTTTTTCAGTTTTTTTTGTTTTTTTATGTATACGCATAAAAAGATATCTATTGCGTAAACATTTAATTAAAAGGGTACCATAAAAGTGTCTTATTTTAATGTTTTTTATTAAATCATGTACTAATTAATATTATTAAAAACCTTCTTTTTTTTTTATTATTATTATTATTTGTGCAAGTATAACGGACTATGATAACGTTGGACACAAAGAAAAAAAACTAGAGTTGCTTTTTTTTCGGGATATTAATTATGATTCACATAAAATATTTGTGGAATAAATGATTTTAATATTAAAAAATTTGTAAAGGCAATTTATGATTTCAGCAGTAAGTATAATATTTTAATTTTTTTACAATTCAATAAATGCTAATTTCTCTAAAATAATTACGCAGTTATAAATTATTGTTTATTTTTATTATAATTTAAACTCTTAATTATGTTTGTTCTCTAATTTGTTCCATACGTATAATTGTGCTAAACAGTGTTCCTAAACAGTATTACATGACATAAATTTTCCTGTATAATGATGACTTTTTACAATTTTCACAACTGTCGAATGGCGTGAATAAATTTGGTGATAGTTCGATTTGGTTTATCACGCTACGTGTAATTTTTTGCACACTTTGAGGCTAATTTGACCGAGACCTACAGTTTAGCAGTGGATTTCGGATCACTCACAAATATCCCGTTAAGCTGGGTCTCGATTAAGTAACCTAAAGTGTACGCGCGTAAATCGAAGCATCACTAAATTTATTCAGCCCCAGTTGTAGTAGCAAAGGGCGAGCCAGCGATATATATTCTGTTTAAAATTGCTACAATTATACATTATGGAATGAGAACACAGGCAATTGAGTTTAATTATAACAAAATAGCAATAATTCCATAACTGCATGTGTTAGGCAGCAAAAATTAAAATATTACTACCTGCTGAAATCATAAATTGCCTTATAATACAATATTAAAATCATTTACATTCCACAAGTAATGCCCCCATGTGAATGTAATTAATATCCCAGCAACTCTAGTTTTTATACAACATATCACAGTCAGATATACCACAAAATAATAATATGGCAAAAAAAAGGAGTTTTACAATAATGTAATTGAACCTTTGTGTTTATAAAAAAGCTGTTAAGCAAGTTTTTATATTTTTGGTAAATGTTGCCGCAGTAATTTCTTTTGTACGTATACATAAAACAAAAACTGAAAAGGCAGGCAAGACAAAAAGCTACAACTTGCAAAAAACCAGTTTGTTGTTTCTTTGAATACACTATTTTATTCATTCTTTCCTCGGCTATTCAGCTAAATGGACACCTCTGTTCGAAAAAATAATTCTTGAAGCCTCCATCTACCTTTCTGTTAACTGACAATAAAACCGTTAGCTACAGAAGAGTGTTTGAATTCCCACTTTCCGAAGACTAGATAGCTATACACAAGGCTTCTTAATAAAAGAAGCTACAGCTAAAAATCAGTAAGTAACTTTTCTAAGTTTAAGCTGTAATTCATGTGATCTTCTGGTGACCAGGTTAATTCTGTCACATTTAAATGTGAAATGATAGGCAGTAACAGTGGCATGATCTGCATGTTCGCCCTTTAAAAACTCCCCAATACGTTTAGTAATATTATTTCATAATGAGAGCCAATAGCCCATTATATGCCTGTTTGAAATTTCCCGAGCTAACACAGTGCATTTTAAAGTTTTTATGAAAGGTATATAAAATAAATGCAATTCCCTAAGTTCAATCTGGGTTTGTAATTATGACAGATTAAATCAAAATTAAGTTGCAGTATTAAGATATTTCTGACACACCTCTTGTCTTATTCCCTAGTCCCATATAACCTTGGCTCAATATATTTTAACTTTACAGAACTTTTCCTATCTTGTTACACTAAATATGCTATCTATAGTAAGTGGATTTGAAGTGTCGGGAAAGCATGAATGTTTGTTGATGGTTCAGTCTTCAGCATTGATCTTAGTTATGTTTACGACCATGTTAAGCTGGGTCCCCAACACAAATGTTTCTTAGCTGTTGACAGGCCAACAAGTATCACTAAGCGTCACGCCAACGGTTGTGAAAAATACAGAGGCTCATTATACTGGAAATTTGTTTATGTAAGCATATTCTGTAGTGTCAAGCAAGGAAATAAACATAATAAAGTTCAAATATAACAAAACTCAGCAATATACCAACCAGTAATTACCCTGAAGTAACTTTTAATCAGTGCAAAAAAAAAATATATATACCATACTGACCTGAATATTAATCAGACCAACTTTAAACATTATTTCAAGGTAATCATACATTGCTGTAGATGCTTTGCTATTAAAATCATTTATTCCATAAACATTACAAGAGGTGGCATAATTAATATGCTTTTATTCTTTTGTCAACGTATACTTTTCACCAAATAATAAAAAGTCAAGGTTACAACAATAATATTAGCACATATTTAAAAAAATCATTAAAAAAAGACCCTTTATCAGTGCAATTAAATGATGCAATAGATTATCTTTTATGTACATACATAAAAAAGCTAGAACCTAAACAAAAGACAGAAAACACAACCAACAAAAACAAACAAGCACAAACCAATTTCTCTAGATCTGTTTTATTCTTTTCTTTCTTACTCGGCTGTTAGCTACAAGATGGATTTTTACATATTCAGAAAAGAGAACAGAAAAATTCTTGGAAACTAAATATAATAACTGTGATTGAGTTGACAGAAAAACTGGGTTAGCTCACAGAAGTCGTTCAATTCCCCTTTCAGCTCACTCGAGAAGCTATGACCCCTTATTTTCTCTTCTTTAGAATGCCAAGGAGCATGGTGTCAGATCATAGTCTGCACCCACAGAGGATTTCAAGCAGCAATTCATCTTTTTGCTCCAAACTCAACATGTTCTAGATGGGATATGTCATAAATGTAAATGTGCTATTATGATCAATCTATGTTCTTATGCTAGAAAAGCTCTAGCGTAGTGGACTGTTTAACTTTTCATAACAAAGACCAATAAGACTATTGCAGATTTACTAATGAGAAATTTATAAGTCCCTGTTTTTCAAGACCAGCAAGCCCATTTGATTGGACCATAATTGCTGTTAATTGACCAAGTGTTTAGTATATTTGTTTGCCTGACTAGGTACATCAGATAAATGTCTTTGTGAGCAATTGTGTATTTACATTTCTAACACCTTTGTTATACGCTGACATATGTGACTTGTTAACAAATACACGGGGCTGGGTTCAGGCTCCCAGTGAAAGGCATAGACTCTAGTCTCGGAGAATCCAAGGCTCAAACTGCTTGGAGTCCCAGTCTAATCGCAGGTTAAATGTTTACGTGAGCAAGCCGGAGGCGCAGTGGAAGAACACTGTCCCTTCGGCTGGGCGTGAACGACATTTCCAAATTTGCGCCAGATTTCGATTCGAGATCACGGCGACAGCGACAACCGGTGATTTCATTCCATCCCACTTTCACTTCAGTAAATGTCTACGTGATATTCAAGCTCCCAAGCATTGAGTAGACAACAAGATTTGTGCATATTTTTCTTCCCGGGATCTGTTCTGTTTTCAGAAGATCTATAAAACACTGGGTATGTCAATGTGCTATTAATTAAACTGGGATGTGTTTTTATATGAGCATTTCACTTGTTCATATATAGTATGCAATGCTTGAAACAAGTGTTATGAAATTTTAAAACTGAACTGTTGAATGTTCATTCATAAATGATTTAGATTCACTAAACATTACGATGGCTGTGGTTCGGTCTGGTCACTGGTCAGATGCAGGGTGAATACAATTTTTCCTGTAGAGATATATAAAATAAACCACCAGATTCGACTGTTGGATGCAGCCTGATCTGAATATGTGAGATTGATCGGGAGTATGGGCACAGCAGTGACCAGATAGGTTAAAACAACTTTGTCAAATTAATTTTACATCAGTAAATCATTCCCCTCGCCTTCAAGTGGCTAACCTGAACATTTCTAGTTGTCCTGTATGCAAATACTACAGAAGTACGGTACATGCATAAAGGCCTGACTGCTATGAATTATATCTGTCCGGTAAATTTGGTTCGGAATTCCTCTTTGCAGTGGCATATTGGTGTGTATTTGATAACATATTTGTTTTGCAACTGAGAATACCATGGTGACAGATGAACGCATAAACAAATTATCGCTAAAAGAAAAAATTGCAGAGTATCATTATACTGGAAAGTATAAATGTGTACTGAGCTGACTAAGCGTATTCATGGCTAAATTGGGCAACGAGCGATAAAAGTTTAGGGTAATTAAAATCGGCAATAATTGTAACCCTATTATTTAAGAAACAAAATATTCCTGTTTATAAAACTTTATTTACAATCAGTGACATAATGTATCCTTAAAAAAGCAATTCAATTTCCGCTTTGTCCTCATGGTCATATACCGCAAATAATAAAAAAAAGTCGCCGAATAATAGACCAGTGGCACGTATTTTTATAAAAAACATTTAAAAAAAAGGTGCTTTATGGATCTTTTCCATAAACGCTGTCTTTACATAAATAAGGCAGAAATCAGCTGCTAAAAACAAAACAAAGCTTCCTAAATTATATTCTTTTTTAACTGTTAATACAAATGTTTGGCCACATTCAGTGTTGAAAATTTGACTCCCCGCTCTTTCATGTGATTGGTTGACCAATAGAAAACCGTTAGAAGCCCTCACAAGAGGGTGTTGAGGTCCCACTTCCCCTTCACTTCGAAAACCATTTATTGTTATTTTCTGCTTGAGGCCATTAAGAAGCACGAAAAAATTCGGACAAAAGAAATTCTCTGCAGAAGTTTAAACATGAGGTGATCTTTTCATAATAAACACTTATTTGCTCCTCAGGCCCGGATATCTGCCTACTTTGTTGCATCTTGAAGCAAACAATATGAGTATAATTCTGCTTGACTTGTGCAAACTTTCCCCCAATATAGTCAATTATATACTCACAAAGATTAATGGCCTTGTTCTTGGCTTCCGGGATCCCAATTTAACCCGTTTTTAATTTTTTGTGAAAAGGTATATAAAATAAAGATGCAAAATTTTGTTGATTATGAACACATGGATAGATTGAGTGTCGGAGCATGTTCACAATAGCCAATGTTCTGCTGTTCATATGTATCTTATAACTTTGTGAACACAAGCAATTATCCATTTATTTTGAACACATGTCTGTTAAATTTCTAGTTCTTGCATGGGCCCTGACCGGATTCGGACCTCATAGACTTCAGATTCGAATCAGGCTAGCCAACACATGTCGAGATCTGGTCAAGCTCTGGAGTCCCGGTCTTATGGTTGCGTTATTGCCTGTTCATCAAACTATTTTATATTTTGTGAATGAAATAAAGTATTATTTAAAATTTAATTTGATAATGAGAATTAATTTAATATAATATTTAAAAAATAATATTAGTGAAAAGAAAAGAAAGAAAATAGTAGGTGTAAAATCTGAAAACAATAGACAGGCGATGACTTCATTAACCGCCCATCATATCGTGCGATTAAGCATTTCATCTTGCTGTAGCTTTTCGTTGCTTCGTTTCCGACCTGTTTCATTTTATTTTCATGTGGTGTTTAGGCAACAAAGCACTGGTTTGTCAGATATTTCCAATAATTCTGAAATGTTATGATAACTTGAACGTGTACTGAAAATCATTATATGGGCTTTATCAACGAAGGGCTGATGACGGAAAATTTCAGTGGTAAAGCAAAGAGATGAGATTCTATTAGAAAAAGAAATGCGTTTAAGTAAATCAGTTCTGATTTAAAATATTCAACGAAGCTATTTAAATTTACATTTAGTCATAAAGTTCAATTTTACAGTTATAAAAATGTCAACAAGTGGCCCCATAACATATTAATAATCACTTTTATCATCAGGCGTGAGCATCAGAATATCCAAAAGAAAAAGCGTCGTAGTCTACCACTGCTAACAGACACTTGGTCCACATTGGGCCATTGAAAAACAAAAAATGTGTTATAGAGAATATTAGAATGAAGGAAATAGATGACGCAAGTGACATGTCGATATATGGAGATGATGGGAATGAGATAACTAATATACCACTTTCCTTCAACAGATAAATACGGGCATGAATGTCTTGTAGGGTGATGTAAATACAGCGAACCAGTAACAAGGGACCAAAATATCATTGCTTATAAAAGAGCATTAAAAATGAAAAACACTGCTATGGAGTATAGTAAGAAAGAAACTGTTTTTAAGTTATTTATAATTTTAAGTATTTCATGGAAATTTTCAAATCTTAGGCAGTAAGTATTTTCAAAATATCGCAAAAGAAACAATACCTGTCATCACAAAAAGCGACCTGATAATGTTAGCAAAATAATGAATATAACTCCCAGAGAACAAAAAAAGAACTCACCTACCGTCTCGATCTTAGGAGCAAGCTATGAGTAATCAGTTCCAGTAACAAGTAATGTTGCTGCACCTAGCCTGGTCGATGAAACCATATTTGGGCGTGTACTTTTGAAATTCATATTGTATTTTGAGAACCATTCATGAAGGTGGAAGATATTTTGACCCCACATTTTTGAGGCTAAACTGGTGGAAGGCAATCTAGTATCTGTGGTTGAAGGACTTTGAAAAGTGGTATGAAATTCAGAAAATGTGATATCAGAAGAAATTCCAGAGGCCAGCAGCAGAAACGCACAATTCAAATTGATGGTATTCAAGTAAGATTTGGAACTGCCTATATTCCTTCGTGAACTTTCAAAATATACCCCAAAATGATAAAGTAAAAATAAGAAGAGCTTTACAAACTATGAGTAACCAGATGTTATGTGGGAAAATGCAATCATTGAATATGCATTAAAACAAATATAGCGAGAAGACTAATGACGACAGATCGGGTGTTTAGTGGCGTGTCAATGTGACCAGTTCTATTTCTTAATTACGAAAATTATATTTTTTAAGGACAAAATCAAAACAACTAAACAGGTAATAATAGCATTTTAAGTACTCAAATTTATCAATTATGAATATTAAAAACATATTATGCATATAAATTTGCGACATGGACGGAATAATGACCTGGTGCTATCTTATTGCTATTTATGTGTAATGGAAACAGATGTTAAGCTACATATTATAGGATAGGGCAATGGGTGATAACGTGGATCAACACACAGTTTCTTGGAAATACTGGCAGGGTACTTTGACATGTTCAAAGCGTCATTATAAATAGGCGTTACTGTGGAGAGAGCTTACTTTGTTGCGTTTCAGATTAAAGTAAGCAGGGAACTAGTTTTGGTTTATGAATATTTGACCAGAGATTTTATCTGAACGTGGTATTACAACAGTTTTTAAAAGCGAAATATTCATTATGAAGAAGGCATTTGCCCATCATACATAACAAATGAATATCAGATATGACAGCGTCAAATTTTAACGAAAAAATCAATATATGCTCCACGAAGTAAAAAGATCACACAAATCGACCTTCAATGACTGTCTTATGGTTTAATCAATTGATCAAGTAAAAGTATTTGTTAACTCAACAATATCGGTCATTAGTTCTTCGTAACGTATGGCATTCTAACGAAATTCTTGAAAAATTCATTAATGAAATTGAAAAGGAAAGGAAGAATGCTGAGGTTTATTTCTTGGGAGTTTGAAACGAGTTTGTTGAAGCTGCCAACGCCGCTCTTTGGGAGTCTTCGACGCCTCCCAGACTTTCGAAGAATCTTTGTTGAATGAAAGAGCAGAGAAACAAATTCACGGAGAAATTCGAAATGAATATTTATTGAAAGAATCAGGTAAATTCGAAGAAAAGAATTTTGGGTACAAATTATGATGAACCAGAAATACTGTGAATAATTTATTTCTGAAGCTGAACACAGCTGCTGGTCAGGAAGTAAGTTCACCTCAGACTGAACAATCTAAAACAACTGTAGCAAATCTGCATTTGTATTTAACGTGATTATGAAGCATATATGGTGTGGCAAAATACATCGAACTATGTATGTTCAAATAAACCATAATATGCTTGGGTTCAGTACTAATGGTGACATGAATATTTTGGTGATTCAGGGCTCTGATCTGTCAGTCTAAATTGTACACAAGCAGGCGTGGAAGCGGCTAGACAAACAACTGCTGAGAGCATCTGTGAAGAAGGCTGCACATGTATAGATCTAGGTGAACGTAATCAGAGAACTGCACCTTTAGAATAATACAGTTTACAAATATTTTCATGAGGAATTTATCTGGGTGAGGACCATTTCAAGGCAAATACTTCAACATGAAACTGGCTGCTGTACATCACAAAAATGAATGTCCGAACCAGACCAACGTTAAAGTTGGCGAAAAATCAACATAATAGATCCCACGAGATCCACGTCCATGTAACCGAAGAACAGAGCCCTGAAATCATGCTAATTGACAATATATAATTGTCGGACTCAAGTACTACTTCAATAAATGAGCTGTGTACAACAGTGTGTAAGCATTCTAAAGAGTGGCAAGAGTGGTAACATTGTGAAGTCCATTCATGAAGAAGGCCGAGGGCAGCAGTGTGGAGGCCAGGCTAATTGGGTGGAAGCCCACCCAGGCCTCTCTTCAGAGGCAGGTGTGGAACATCATCTGATCTTGAGCAGCAATCCCAAGTAGATGAGTAATTTCACGGAAAAATTCGGCAATGTGAAAGAATATTCGAAGGAAGTGCTGAAATATAAATTCTATCGTGAGCCAGAAAGCCTGCAACAATTTTTCATTAAAGTTTTGATTTTCTTACCTGTTTGTGTCTCAAAAAATCACCAAGATGGTCAAATAGACTGTTGCCGAGCCCGGATGTTGCTGCATCTGGATCCCAAAGCTCTAAGACTATGACCTCCACAGTAAGATCATGACCCAGTGGCCATGACCTCAGCAGGCACGTGCCCCACGTTGACACCGTTGATGCAAAATGGCGGTTTTGGTTGAGCCTGTCTTTGGAGAAAATTGAAACGAGCATCATCACACAAAAAAGAACTATCAAAAGATAAAAAATTGAAGGTCTAAAAACAAAAAAAGAAGAAATATAACAACTTCCGCCTGCGTGTTCAGAGTAAGCTGTGGGTAGAAAGCTGTGACTATTGCTTTGTGGCACGTGACGGAACTGGTAGTTGCATGGTTGGATACTTGGTGTTCAAATGGGAGTACAGATTCGGCGACTGTTCCGAAGAAATGTCTGTAAGGATAAGAGGTTGTTTATTCTTCCGGGAAGTGAAACAGTGCGACTGGAGGCTGGCATGCCCTATGAAAGTCAGTGATACAAACTCTGCGTTAGATATTCAGGAACCTTCTTAGTAGGCACAGTGCCATATTTTCGGGTTTAAATACTGAAAAACGCCACAAACTGAGATTCCTTCGAAACTGTGAAAAGTTCATGAAATTGAAAGAAGAATAACAGTGCGAAACAATATTCGTTGAGCAACTTGGCTTCCGAGCTTGTGCACTCCGAGGACTTTTCGAAAAGAGTCTTTTGTTGAATAAAAGCAAGAAATCTGTGGGTTCGTTAAGGCATGTTAATTATCTATTGAAGAATCGACAAATTCCGGAAAAAAAAAATTTCGAGCCGATCACTGTAAGTATACCAATAAACTAATTTCTTCTGTAATGGTGCAGCAATCTGATGAGCCGTGCAGGCGCATCTCTTCTGAATAATCTGAATCTTCTTTGTAGAGATCAAATCTGAAGCTAGCTAACGTGGATATCAACATATATTTACTATGAATGTTTAAAATACAACAGGAACCAGACTGGCAGGACAGAAAATTATAGCTACGAGGTTTGGTTGCCAGGCTTGGGTTGAATTACTTTGTGTGCATGGATGGCCAGTGACATGTGTTAGGCTCCACCGTTGTGGCTACTGAAGTGTGCAATAACAGCCATTTCAGATATAGCTACAAAGGCATTGGCTGGAAGTCCCTTCAGCTGCGATCCCAAGATTATCATTAACAAAGAAACTGGCACAGTTTCTTCTGGTTTGCTGGGTATTTCATACAATTTTTATCATGAAATGATATCACTCATGTGTTTACATTTACAATCTTACATTATAAGAAACGTATCTGCTACATCATACATAAAAATGTCCAATACATTATCGTTAAACTTTGAAAAAATGAAATAATAACCCAACAGGAACATGGCAGCCACTGAACAAATATGAGGTGTCAGTTCAGTCAGAACTGAGTCAGCGATGAGCAGGCATCCTTTTGGAGAGAAATTCTGACAAAGTTTTCAGCAGCATGTGGCTTCAAATTCATGAAGGAGATCAGAAAAGGAAAGGAAATAACTGACTATCTCAGAGCAATTGGCAAATCAGTTCAGCAGTACCCAGAAGCCTCAGCTCGGGCTGGAGTGTCTTCGTAGAAGGACTTTTTCGAGGGGCATCTTTGAATGAAGAAGCTGGGCAGAGGTCACGGAAGAAGATTCGAAGCCAAGTGGCCTGACCAATATCAGGCAATTGAAAGAATGCGGGATTACCGGGCCTCGAGGCCGAAATAAACCCGCAAATAATTTTTCTTCTTCAATGGCACAACCTGGGCCTTTATACTGCCATATTCCAGAGCTCGTGGCTCAGACTTACGTCCAACATGTCATGATAGACCGCAATGTTTATAGGATTTTTTGCTAAAGCCCATCCGATATTCAGAGGCACTGACGACAACTTAGTCGCTCGTATCCAGATTTAATACGCCAATGTTTGCCATCTAAAATTTTTTCTAAAATGAATCATAAAAAATTCAAATATATTATTTAAACTGACCTATTGTAATTGGATGATATTCCATCAGTACTCCGAGGAGCAGCTTTATTCAGTGATCAGGTCATCCCATATAGAGAATAAACGTCAATTTGGTAATATAAAAGCAGTCAAGAATTCTTTTTAAAATCACGCTGCGTTCTGGCCTTGCGCTTGTGACTATATGAACAATGGACGAATGCTGCTTCTGACATGGCGAAGAAGCGACGGCTGATGACCCTGCTATTCCCAGTGAGATGAGGAGATAAAAAACTTTTCAACTTACTGCATTTGCAGCAGAGATGCCCACCACACATGAATCACGAATACACAATTTAGTTAATTTCAAGCTGCTTCTTAACCAACATGACATTTTCCTGATGACCAACTGCCTGGAAATACGGCGCTATTTGCGTTTAATGCTTGGCATTGGCATGGAAATTTGTTAGAGGTTCGGAGATACATAAACAACGGATGAGTGCCAGGCACAAAAATAACTGACCAAACTGACAGGCACTAAATTAACAAACAAATTAAGCTCTTTCATTTTGTTAATACTATTCTGAAAAATAACACTATTTAAAAGAAAATACCATTTCATAAAAACAGATGATTTAAAACGATAAGTAAACTGCTATTTAAAAAATTGACATGAAGTTACAAATATTGGTTGAAGAAGAAAAAGATGATGGTTGAAACCAATATATGAGGTGTATTGATAGATTTTATTAAAAATAGGTGAGATGACACAAAAGAAACTTGAAAATCAGGAGAAAGACGTCCACGGAAAATACAAATCTCTTCATCACTATTGAATAAAATATGATTACAGATTCAATGACTGGCTGTCTTTAACATAACTGCTGACAAAAACTAGCATGGTTTTCAGATTCGGCAACTTTACCGAAGAGTTATTTTAATGGAGAGGAGGCCCCGTTATCTCTTAGTGAAACAACGCAACGAAGTGTTCGATAGAAGAATTTAGTAAGCTGTGCCTGTTTTCGGAGATAAATACTGAAGATGTGAAGCAATAAGGACAAATTCAGGTAAACATATTTAGGCACAGTGATTCAAAACAAATTGACAAATATGATGTTTAAGAGGGACAATGTATGGCTAGTGTGCCCATGTCTTTAAAACTGTCGTCCAAAAGTTAACCATTTTAAGTTCCCAGTTTATTTATTATTTTTTTGTGGATGTGGGTTCGGCCACAAACTCTCCAGGTCTAACATGAGCCCTCTTAAGGCATATTCTCAGCATTTCACGGCTTTGCAGCTCATACAATAAGTTCAGGACTCCATGAACTCATTATTTGTTGGCATGAAAACCTCTGACCTCTCATTGGTTTCCGAAAAATGGTGATAAAGTATTTCATGTGATTGAACTTCACTAGTATCAAATCAGCTCGTATCTGCGCCTCAAATATTCACTCGCATAATAATGTATTCACCGCTAAATGTCACCTATTATTTCGTGGCCATGTTGGTTTCATCATTGGGCAATGTCAGCTTCTGGGCAGCAAAAATGATTACAATTTTAAAACTGCATCAAGTGGCTGCCTGCTCGAAAAAAATAAAAAACTAAGAAATGTAATAAAACTCGGTGCAGCGCAATTGTTAACTTGTACTGGTAGATACATAAATGTCATTACAACAAAGTCATTTCATGGATTTAACTATTAGGCTTTAAGGAAAATGATGCATATGGTAATCTTAAAAATATCTTGAGAGATATGGGAATGTTTCCAACCTGTGATCACTAGTCCCTCCCAACAACAACAAAAAATAGATTTTAAGAGCAGAAAACAGCAGATCAATATCTATTTAGTGAGCAAATATAATAAATAAATGAAAAAATATTCTCACAACATCAGAGAAAATCTTCAAAATACGGAATCTCGTGAATAAAAGCAATACAT
>BPLR01010310.1:0-73198 GCA_021605095.1 Caerostris extrusa | reverse complement strand
TCAGTTTTCTTCACTTTCTTTAATTTGATTCATGTGACCCATTTCTTCATTTCACTTAAAAATCTTTATATAATAATAAATAGTCAGGATCTTTTCACTAATCGTCTCCATAAGGAATCTAACCTTTTTTGCGCAATATATCTAGATTTTCCCAAACACTTAGATCTTCTTTAAGGCATTTTTAACTACATATTTCCCTTCTATATCTCTATAAAAATTCTTTTTGTAATGCTCCTCACATATCTGAGTTTTATTATTAGGAGGAATGTCCATTTCTATATTTTCTATTTCCCAGAAAGATTTAACAGTTTTATCTAACTGCTCATAATTATCTCTAATTAATCCACAATGAATATTCTCATTTAAATCACAAGGAACACTCCCGGAAACAACATATCCGAAACACGAATTTGTAAAACTAAGCCAGATTCAGGGGGATATATTTGTCCTGGATCTCAAAAGGCTATAAAAAATCTCTGCGCCTAATAAAATATCAATTCTACCTGGAATGTTAAATTGTGGATCCGAAGCAACTCAATATTACTTAAATCATACATATTAACTTTTAATATTTTACTAGGAGTTACATTAGTAATTGGGAACAACTAAAAATTTCAACTCTCTTCGTAGCTATTTGAATTATTTTTTAATTTAGCAGCAACTTGATTTTTTAATATTTAAAGACGCGTCATTTAATCCCGATACTACTAGATTAGTTTTTTCTTTCTTTAAATTAAGTCTATCAGCACATTCTCTAGTTATAAACAGGCCATTGAACCTGATCTAAAGCGCCTACTTCTAATGAATTTCCTGAATTATTATCTAAATAACATTTAGCTGTGCTCAATAGAACTGTTTTGGATCCACTTGACATAAAGCTCAGCTGCAAATAATTTATTACTATTTGGAGAAGTGCTTTCACCGGCGGGTAAAAACTCTGAGCTGTGGGGAAAACGGGGTATTGGAACCGATTTCATTACGTTCTTTCTGATACAACTCATCGCGATTCTCTGCGCTTTTGCGCGGGTAGTGTAAACTTTTATGGTGTTTACGTTTACAAAAACAAGATACTTTCGATTTGCAATTAGACACTGAACAATTAATTTGTAAACAATTAAAACACATATGGTTTTGTTTTACAAGCTCAACTCTCTCATTCACTGACATTTCTAAATAATTAGGACAATTAGAAATATGTTGAATTTTTAGCACATAAAATACAATTTGAATCTTTTAAGCCCGAAACAAACACTCCTTTGACACAATTTTAGAATTTCTAAAATTAGTTTTACTTTTTGTAAGTTTGTGCCTTCGTAAATTGACTTTCCACGTGACAACATAGATGCATTCTTCAGCTAATTTTACTGGGGGAACCAACTATCTGCTTGTCTTATAGCTATGTGAGATGCAATTTCTTATCTAACGTTTGAAATAACTTATCGGAAACTATTAATTGCTTTAATGTGTCAAAATCTGACACTTTTCTTAATTTAAATAATATTCATTATTAGTAGTTAACCGCGACGCAAACTGCACATACGATTCATTTAAGCGCTCAGCTTTCCTAAAATTATTTTCTTAACATGCTTGTGGTGAAGGCTCACTCTCTCAACACAACTGACTTAATTGTCTCATAGTTTTTTATGTCTTCATCACTTAAATAAGTTATTATATTAGAAGCTTTTTCTCCTAATAAATTTAACAGAATCTCAGCTTTATATATCTCAGGTACTTCTTAATATTAAATGCGCGCTCTAAAAATTAAAGAAAAACTCCACCCTTCCGGGATCGAGTGAGCATTCTGGACAGTTAAAGTTCTAACACTTTTTATTACTTGATCAATAGTATCTGGTTTGGGCTTCACCTTCACACACTTCTGATTTACTTTCATTTTTAATTTTTGCGAGTTCTAATTCATTTTTAACTCGCTCTAATTTTATTTTTTCCAGATCTATTTGCCGTTGCTCCTCATTTTTACGATTGTCAATAATCGAGCTGGCAATGTCTTTAACCATGTCTGGTCTATTTTTAAACACATCACTTGTTCAATTGCATCATATAAATCTGAAATTGTTAATTTTTCAGATACTATCAAATTTATTTCTGCGGCAATGAGCCGCAAATCTTCTTTTTAGCACCTTTAAACATGTTTGCACAAAATATTAAATATATGGATTTCCACTTACTTCTTTTACAAAGCTTTTCACTGACACAACATTATCCACAGGTTTGAGCCACTCTCCAGCTCATAAGGATCAAAATGTTCTCGTCAATAGCACTAACAGCACTTTCACACATGTTCTTTCACAAGCGGACTGTATCACACACACACAATAAATAATCACAATAAAAAACCAAAGGTTTAAAACTTAACAACTTTTATTTACGCGACACAGGCAGAGCCACCTCGAAAGCCTTCACTCGCAACCTCTTTCCACTCTGGCGTTGACACTGATCAGACTCGCACTTATGCGCTCGTAGGCGCATGCGCACACACACAATAAATAATCACAATAGAAAACCAAAGGTTTAAAACTTAACAACTTTATTTACGCGACACGCGCAGAGCCACTCGCAGCCTCTTGCCACTCTGGCGTTACACTGATCAGACTCACACTTATGCGCTCGCAGGCGCATGCGTACACACACACTTTTTTTCGCCGCTAGGTACAGTATCCTTGCGTTGGCGCGAACAGTTGCTATTAGGCCAGAGTTTTTTTTCTCCTTTCTTTATTTTATTTCATAAAAATAAAATAAAAGTAATGGTTAAAAAATTTTATTTTCAAAATTTTTGTTATTAAGAATAACTAAAACTTTGTTTCTTTATTCATCTCGTACTACACCATCTGTATGCTGATGGTTGTGTGCTTTAGAGAGAGAGAAAAATGATTCTGTTTACAATAATTGAATGCAATGGAAACAATAGATACAATTGCGAAGGCGACGCTGTTTTTCTTGTATATAGTTAGACTGTAATGCTAGTATAGTAGTAATATAGTTAAGAATTATTTATTATTTCATGTTTGTATATTTGATTGATTTTTTCAAGAATTACATAATGCAAAAGTGGGAGATGTACATCCCAAATGTAGATTCAAATAACTCGCCACACTTTGCGACATACGTGGTTAAAAAAGTTAGACTTTCCATGAGGTAGGTGAGAGTGAAAACTGGTGCGTTACAGTCATTCGGCGAGTAGTACATAGCGGATTTTAAAGTGTGTTTTCGGTGAGTTATGAATAATGAATTTATGATATATATTCTTGCGACTAGTGTATTTTACAAGAATAATTTATTGGTTTCATTTAGAAACCATCATTCATTAGAATCATTTTAATTTTGGTTTCTGAATGAACCACGAATTTTGTAAAATGCACTAACTTAATTATTTAATCAACTGTCCTTAATTACTTTAAAGGCTTAATGGCTTGAAATTAACTGGCAATTCAGCGTTTTCTAGAGTGCACCGAGTAAAAAGTTTAAATCTTGAAAATCGTTGTATGAGAGATCTTTTTCTCCTTCGTGCCACCAGCATGCAGCCAACTATACGAATGTTGATAAAAATTGCCAAGCGTTCATCGGATATGTAAAATTACAAAGTAAATTCTCGTGAGATGTATGATCACGTGAGGAGTATGTTTGGCCCAAACTGGCAGCCCGATGCGCGCTCTATAATATCACTACCCCTGGAATGAACCACCCCAGAAATCCTTTTCAACACCCATGTGCCGAATAGAAAATCGATCCAATGAAAGAAAGAGAATCAATCCAATGGCTTCTTCCATTAAGACGAGATTAATTGCGCGAGCTTGTTGAGGTGTGAGATTTATAGCGCACGAGTGAGACATCAGTATGTGTGTCTGTGAGATTGTTTGCTAATGTGATGTTGGTGGCATCGATTTCTTACATTTAATAACGCCATTTTATCACATAAAGTCTGAGCTGCAGCTATTCTTGCTAGTGCTGGATTAGCATGTGATCTTCATATCTACTAATATTTTCAATGAACTGAAACATTTCAAGCATATTCTTTCTATACCGTCAAGAACGATTAAGCGCATGTGTTCCTACACAGAATCGTAATCAGAATAAATGAATACTCACCGCTAAAATGCGTGAATTGTAACGAGTTCTATAATTTTATGAGTCAAAACTCTAAATAATCACAAAAATTACATTTAAAAATGGGAAACAAGACGCTGAGGTAATTTATTGAAATTACTACAGAGAAAATGAATCGTATAACAAGAGAACAAATCTAAATTGCGTGGGTATGCAAAAATATTTTGACAAAAGTGCTCATCAATCGAGCAAAGATGCCTAATAAAGTACTAAAATAAATAAATGAAATAAAATAAATTCCACAGTATACTTTAAAATTGGAGAATGAAATAAATATTTTGAAACCAATTCTCACGCGAACATCTTTCTTTGTGAAGCTGTGGGCCCCCTGTTCTGTGGAACATCGGTGAGCCTCACATGTTCCACGAACAGCCCAGCGACACGTGATGAGAAGACAGGACCTCACACGAGAGAGGGGTAACTCCCTGCATTTGGGATTGAACCAGAAAAAGTCCAACCAGGCAGCAGACTATCGATGCGAGACGGTCTTACACTTCATCCAGTCTTCTCTTTTTTTGAAAGCGGTAACTGCAACAACGCCGCCAGCTGCGCACGCTGCCACGAGTAGGACAGTTGAACTGGGGAGATAACTTTGCAAAAGAATTTGCAAGAATAATGAACCTAAAGCTGCCAGGTCCATTCTGGCCTTCTTCAGAAGATAAGGAGTGCAACGGAAGCCAAGCGAATTCGAACCTCGTGTGTCCTTCTACTCGTTAGCTTCTGCAGTTTGCAAATGGACCACGATTTGGGGAATGCTTATTTGATGGACAAATTTAGAGTACACAATTTGACATATTCAACTTTTCAAGAAAAAAAGATATTTTGATCACAAAATTGAGGTTAGTTAGGTGCGATAGTAGCTCCATTTTAGTAAAAGAAAAAAATATTTTTCACTTTAATTTTAAATTTTTATTTTTTGCACATCAGATGAATATTTCATCTGATACAGTATATTACTTTTTAGGTATTTCAAATCGAGACATCTTATTACAAAACTGTTTGGAATTTTATTTAGAAAATCAATGCATCAGCGAAACTTTTGCATACCTTCACAATCTATACCACGCTCTTAGACTAATATCAAATAGGACATAAACCAAACGAATTTTCCTCCTAGGAAATAAAATGACTAACTGTCTCATAAAAAAAAAAAAATTCCTTATCTTATCGACACATTAACGGTACTGCATAAAATAACTTAACACTGCTTTTTACAGTATAGTGTAGCTTTATAAACACTGCTATATTAATAAAAGTCTGGTCAAATATGTAAATACAAATATATACAAAGATAATTGTATTTATGTATTTAACTGTTAATATATAATACAAATATATATGAAACTTTATCAAATTTAACCCTTTCTTTTCTTTCTCTTTTCCTTCTTGAAAATTTTGACGCATACGTATAGTCTAATGCAAAGAACTGAGCTTCTGATGTTTTGAAGATGTTCTATTGTCTATGTCTTTCCATACAACGTCTATCCAGACGGCTTGTTTGACCTCTGTGGAGGTGGTACTTCTTTGTAAAGTTTGACACCCCATCCATTTGGGAAAAATTTTAATGCACAACGATCGTATTCTAAGCAAAGGTCGTAAACCAAACACAATTTTTACGGCCAACAAGATAGGTACTAAATTGGGCTTACTCCAAAGCTTAGCTAGGGCATGCTGGACGGTAGCGAGTTGGGTTTCTGCATTTAGATACCAGGTTCAAAAACCCGTCAAGTAATCAGAGCTACAGTATCCATACGAAGAACAGAATGTTGTTCCGTGGGACTTCAAGATGGTGCAGTATCTTCAGATACCACTCTTTTGGGGCGTGATACACCCTCGGGAATCCTGGTACACATGTGATGTTCAAATGCAGATTGACCTTAGGTCAGAATATACCTCTCAATGCTAAACATCATCTTTTTGCCCTACAACTACAATTCCACAATGTTTGTCATCCACGTGAAACGTTTACGCATTACACAGTTCTTGGAAAAATACTAACGAAACCAAAGTCACATCCATAAACGATGAATGATGCTGGTTACTTGTTAAAAACTATTAAGGATAAACAGATATGCCAACCACAAATGAGTTAACCGACCCGTTATACACTCATGTCCATAAATTAAGGGCATAATGAAGTTCAGGCAAAGAAAGAGACAGAAGCAAAACAAATTTGACTTATTTGTAAAGTCTATTTATTAAAGAGCAAAAAAGATGCTATATGTTTGACATAATTAATAAAAATTGCGATTTTTACTCCCTGAGCAAATTTCAAAAAAAGAACCTATTTACAAAAAACAGTATAACATGGTTAGTATGATGGTTAATATGGAGTATGTCTCCCGGACGATGAAATACAAGCCTTACAACGCCTAGGCATGCTGAGTATCAAATTATCAATCTGATCTTGGGGAATATTACACCACTCATCAAGCAATGCCCTCCGAAGTTCTGGTTGACAGGTGGGGCTGCAATTCGGGACGCAATTGACGGGTTGCATTTCGTCGGCCTGCAGCATATCACATGATCTATTGGATTCAAGTCCGGTAAAGTAAGCTGGCCAATCCATACGGTGATATCCTCCAATTGAAGGCATTCGTCTACAATGTTTGCACGGGTGAGGACAGGCGTTGTCATCCATAAACAGAAATTCAGCCCCCATGGCGCCCCGAAACAACGTACATGTTGTTCCAGAATGACATCCCGATAGATGTGGCCTGTCATCGTTACACTCTGAACATGCAGGTCGTTCTGGAACCAAGAATAATTCCTCCCCAAACGAGCCATCCTGCACCACCGTAACGGTGTCGTTCAATGTTGTTCTCTTTGGTGGCAACGGGTACCTGGCGCTCTCCATATGAAAGTCCGGCGAGAATCAGACTGCAAACTTAACCTGGACTCGTCGGAAAACATCACACCAGACCACTGTTGCGGTGTCCACAATGCATGCTCTCTACCCAGAATAATCGCAGGCGACAGTGAGTTGCGGTAAGTGGAACACATCTGACAGGCCTACGAGCACATAGACCAATGTGCCCTAATCGTCTGTACACAGTCTGCCTTGAAAGTGTCGTACCGGTAGCTGAAGAGAGCTGACGAAACAGGTCTGATGCTGTGCTCCGTCTGTTCTTTTGGCAGTAACTGCTAAATACCGATCCTCATTCGGCGTTGTAACTCGGGGGCGACCTGTGCTGTAACATCTACTCACATTACCATCATCTTGGAATCGTTGCCAAAGCCTGGAGATGACACTCTGGGCGATTCCAAGTTCTCGGATACTTCCAGCTGGGTACGTCCACATTCCAGTCGTCCGATAATTCTACCACGTAAAATATCATCCAAATGCTTTCTTTGTGCCATAACTATGCGGTTATTGCACTGAAAGGCTTTTTAAAGCGCTTGTGAACAATTTTACTTCTTTGCCACCATTCCTTATATACGCCTCTCTTACACTCTCGTCATTGTGACGTACTATCCACGGCATCTGGTGATTTCCTGTAATTTGCATATTCTTCTTCAAGATGTGTGTGATAATTCTACAGGTGAAATTTTTTATTTTAGAGTTCAATTTCTGTGTGATTCTGAATTATCCTTAATTTATGGACATGAGTGTATTACAACTTAAATTTGATGTAGGGAAAAAATATACTTTATAAAACAAGTTTCTCTGCCATAGCGTACTGAAATGAAAAAAATAAACGTTGTAAATGCAAAAACTTAGAAAAGTTAACACATACCGCTACTAAACTTGATGAATGAGCTCCAACCTTTTTTAAAAGATCTCACACACAAAAACTTTTTTTTTTTTTTTCCGTTAGCAAAAGGACGCTCTATATTTTAGTGCACATTATTAAAGTTAAGATTTAATATTACTTGCTTCCCATTTAAAAAAATACATAAAATCTTCTTTCACGGAAACTAGTGATATTTTTGACTAAATCAAGAGCTTTTTAATCGTGTTAAATGGGGAAAATCATATAAAAATCACAGCATATAAGTATTAGTTTTTTATTTCATTGCTTTAGATAATATATATTTATTATTTTCTGCAGAAATTATGAAGAATCTGCAGTAATTGTTATTTCTGAACAAAAATAATTTGCGTCCCATTCATAGAGTGGAAAAAAAATAAATTATAATTTAAAAACACGCTTTTAGTGTTAATCAAACTAAAAGCGTGGAGTGCTTTGTATGACGTTTTTAAACTAACACTGCATTTCGGAATGGAACGAGTGAGAAATTATACCTATTGATATCGAGCACCCCACGCGCTTTTAGAACAGTGACATTCATTTTCTCGTCAGTCACTTTATTCTTATGCTAACTATTATTTATTACTTTGATTAACTCTAAAAAAGCGTGTTTTTTAAACTCTAATATTTTAATGAGGTCCCGGTACGGAGGACTGGAACTCTAGTTCTCACAATAATTTAATTGTGAGTAACACAAAGGTTAAATGCGAATACGTCGAGCCAGCCAGGATTCGAACAGGGAATCTCCTGATCCGTAGTCAGATGCGTTTTCAGTTGTGCCACTGTCCCACGGGTTTGAATGTCTTAGGTACTTTCATTCTACATGGGTTAAATTGCTCTTCATAAGTTAGAATAAAATAAACTTATCGAAATATTTTAGTGTCCTTGATAAGTCTACAACGTTTAAATTAAATCTGGTGGCTTAAAGTAGGGCAAAAATCGAGCCCAAAGAGTCAGTTACAAACAAACATACAGGTGAAACTAATAAAAGCGTGTTAAAAAAAAAAAAAAAAAGAAGCACCAGGACCAGCTAGTTGAATGACGGCGAAGTTTATCTTTAAACATTCTTAGATTAAGCAACGACATAATTTGAAAAAACGTGACAAAGGATGTGTTTCTTTTAAATATTAGAACTGCGCATGTGTCGAAAATATATCTTATGCAAATTAATTTAATTTTCTATATTATTTTTGTGATGTTGCTCTCAACACTTATTTCAAAATACTGACTGGTTTGGATAATTTAATCAGCATTTACTAGATTCTGCGAAAATATTTACTGCTGTAAAACAATTCAGTGGAGACTAAATGGATGTTAATGAATGTAAAAAATAGAATGGAAAATAGAAGAAAAATATTCGGAAGCTATATATATATAAACTAAACCTTTTCTTTTCTTCACAATTAAGAAAAATATAGAATAATAGTAATAATAATTAACATTTAAATAAAACAACTATTTCTTCATTTAAATTCACCTTCATTTTTATTTCAATTTACTATGTTCTGATATTCGTAAGATATTATATAAAGGTTAATCTAAGTTAAGTTATGGAAGCCTAAAATTAAAAATAGCGTAACATAGAAATACAAATAAAGTAAAATAATCGAATAAAAAAAATTAATATCGACCTAAAAATTATGTTAGGTTAACCGTGTTATTGTGGTGGATTTCGGAATTAGAGGATCTGGGTTTGAAATCTGACAAGCGAAGCCTGACTTCTCTGTCAATGCCGAAGATGGAAATAATGAATCTCAACCAGAAGGACTTACAGCAGAACTCTTAAGGCTCGTTCCCACCGAGGGCGTTGAAGATTCACGCAGCAAGCCAGAAAATTTTTTCGACCCCTTCACAGCGAAACGTCAGAAGTAGCATTACGCCTAGTGAAGTTCCGCTTCGAGTTGAAGCATCGAGTCAACTCAAGTGGTGTATTTCAAAACCGATTTCAGGCGAACGTGGTGAGGCTAGTGATTGGTCAGCGCTTCACGCGCTTAAATGCCAATCTTTAGAGAAGGGAACGAAGTCTCCAGATGCCATCCCTCGATGTCTTTGTCCGAAATATGAGCCACGTGAGCCCTCCAACCCGTATGGGTCATCCTAGGTAAGGCTGATTTTATTAAATATTTGCTGCTCTGGTAAGGAATAAAAATGCCCAGCATTCAAGCAAGATGACAATATTAGTGGTAAAAAATTATTCGTCTGTTACTGAAAATTTCGACTTTGCAAGATGTATTGTCTGTAACTGAGAATAAATAGATCTCATCATGTGAAATTCAGAAGAGCACCGATTTAATGGAAACATAGGTTTCAAAAGCGGATGATTCGATTACTTGATTGGGGTGCTCGTGAGATAAATGGAATACACGACAATTTTGAATGAAAATGCTTAATAGTTAATGCGGAAATTTTTTTTCATCTTTCAGTAATTTAATATTTTAATTATCTAATCACTTAAATAATTTTTATTGCAATCAGTACACCTCCGAAATGACTTTTTCCTTATGAAGTCGCTCTGTTTGAAATCGTCCATCTTGGCCATTTGCCAGTTTTCCAAATAATAGATGATGGAATTATCTCTCATTATTTTGATTGATATTTGGTAATAACAAACACTCACAACATTTGTTTTTCCCGAATCGGGACACTTTTAAACTCAGAATTGCCTCCTTGTACAATTCTACAGCAATCTATTGCAACAATTCCACGGGGAAATAGCTTCATGCATGGGCCAGGCCCAACCGCAAATCAAATCTTTCCCGCTCCATTTAACATAACGCCACGGCATAAAAATCCCCCTTGGCATCCTGGGTGCAGATTCGCTCACCTAAAATGGGCCAACTAATACCCGTGGCAATGCGGAGGCGAGATTATTTCATCACTGGGGGGGAGGGGGGCAGGAAGAGCTACAGGATCACTTTCAAGGCTGGACGAACATTCCATTTGATTCGCCATCCCCCCCTACAAAGAACACCCTTCGACATGACCAATAGAGCAGAAACTGTCCAGAAACTGTGCGATTCAGAGGTATTAAGTAAACATTTATTCTAGACGGGGTCTGCCTTAGCAGACGATTTTCCGGGAAGGTGTGGGTGGATGGGCGATTTGGGGATTGACGAATGGAAAAAGTTGACCTTTGGTTTGCCTAATCCCAATTTATCTAGATCTCGTGCAATTTGCACGGCGTCCTCTATCGCGCGGATCTCCGATATGCACATTAAGCCCACTGTGCGAAAATGGCCGCGCTTAATTTATCCATTTCTTTGCGCGCAGTGAGTGTTCCGCATTTGCATTCTGGTTGAGACAATGCGATTCAAGGGTAGAGGGTGCTGCTCCCAGATCAGTGACTTTTCACGCAGTTTCTCACTAATTTAGGTGATCATAGATGTGTTTTCTGGTCGTTTTTTAACAGCGTTTTATTAATTTTTAATTCAATTCCTACTATTAGTTCACTCTCTCTCCATATATATATCTTGTTCAAATTTGCAATCGTTCGTAAAATCCTTTTTTATTCATCCACTCAAGTTCAAATGCATTTTTTTTTCTAACTTGTAGTGGATGACACTGGATGTTAATACAGTTTTTTCAAATATTAATTCAGTAATTAAATTTAGTTAATTAAGTTTAGATTTTTTAGATTTAAGTTGCACGTATCTAATAATAGATGGCGCCAGATGTAAGAGGAAAATTTCAACTTTATTTGTAAAGGACTTTCTACAATATAGGGGAAAAAAAAAGTAGGATTTGACTTAACATTTCTTTTATATATATCACTTGTTTATTTATTATTAATATTATTATTATTATTTTATATATATATTTTTTGGAAATTTAAAAATTCATTTGAAAGAACTTCTTATTCTCATGTGATATTAAAATGAGCACATACAAGCGAAAAACAAAAGTGAGGAATTTTTTAATTCCTCATCATTCCTTCAATTTTTTTAAAAATTTAATTTTAATGAGATAAAAAATATGTGACGTAGTTTTTAAACCGGTTTTTTTCCTTCAAATTTTCTATTTAAAATCTTGTAAATGCATTATTGTTTTTTTAAATCTAAATATAATTGTTTAGTTATTACAGCATTACAATTTCAATGAAAAGTTTCATTAAATTTTTTATCATGGAATATCAAAATAAACGCTATTTACATTCATTTAATTATTCGATTTTTAATCATACATTTTTTAAATCATTAATATAAAAATAAACCAATGGGTTCAAATCACCATAATGCCAGTAATAAACTGTTTTAGAAACATTTTAAATAAATAATGCACAATTTTTTATTTTTCATATTTCAAGATATGCCATAACGATAAAGAAATGTACTTTGAAAAATACAAATAAAGAACAATAAAAAAAAAAAATTTCAAATACACAAAAACAATTTGTTTTTAAATAAATTATTGCAATTATTTTATTATGATGTTTTGAAAGGGATTTGCAGTGAATTCAGAAGTTGTAACGACAATTTTTTTCTGGCAAATTAGTCTCCCCCAGTGGTCAGCGTGCGCAGCCAGCGAAGAGTACTCAGATTCGAATCTTCTGGGGACTGTCATTGCAGTCACAGCTTCCAGAAACGGGACGATTCAACGACGATTGTGATAATTTGAGTAGATCGTCCCACACGATAGTCAGGCAGCCTCATGATCAGTTTTCTGGTTTTCCCAATAGGACACCGAAATATGAGACAGTTATCCCTGACGACAATTCCATCATGACCCTGTTTGTGGCATATATAAGTGAAACAATAGTTCCACTCCTGTTTAATAAATAATATATATATAAATACAAAATAACCTTATATATATATATATATATTATACGATATATATAGTAGAGCCTCTGTATTCAAGGGAGACGCCAAATAATTCGAGTTATAGAAATTTCGACCTATGGAGGATTTCGACTTACGCGGATTTTTGTAAGGAAATATTCGACTTGTAGAGGTCTAGATTATTTCTAACTTATTCTCAGTTAGAGAGGTAAAATAAATAAAAATTCAAGTTACAGAGGCAATAAACATGTTTATTTGCAACTTAAAGTTATATTATGTACTACAATAAAAGATCAAAATAATTTCAAATGATCGAGTTGTATCGGTTGTAAAAAGGTTGTAAAATCAAACATTGCTAATGTTCGAGATACAGAGGTCCAATTTTTTTTTTCGAGTTACGGAGAGAAAATACGTACCAAAATGGCTTGTGGGGATTGACTATGTAGAGGGTTGAAATTTCGAGTCATGGAGGGTTTGGGGCTTGAAGGGAAGGGAGCAAATTTCTTTTTCGAGTTTTGGAGGTTCGACTTATAGAGGTTCTACTGTATATACATGTCTTTTAAATAAAAATATATTACATAATTTACGTAAATTTTACTACGATTTATTTTTTATGGATTGAAACCTTTTTTTTCAAAAATTATTCTATTCATTCTAGGGACACCCAAATCAAAAAATACATCACAACAGAATTTTCAGAGACCTGAATCCCCCGACCGCCCTGCCACCGTCCCTTCAGACGCGAGCGAAATCCTCCACCCTAAGAGCCATCGTTCATTTTTAATGATGCCATCGAAAAATGTAACTTGGGCTCTTTAACTTTTTTTTTTTCTTCTCAAGTCTTCGCAGTGAAGTTCTGGTTTTAAAAATATCGCCGGCGCGCCACAAGATCGCATTACGTGGATGCTCTACGATGTTTCGCTTCGACACCGCTATCTTTCATCGTTGCATTTATATAAAAAAAAAAAAGGACATAACTTATTTTAGTAGATTTTTATTGGGCTTGCACTTTATGGTTAAAACATCACATGTCAGCACTATTTTCGCGATCGATGGAGAGCTCTTTTGTAACTGATGTTTATATAGAATAACCTGACAATTTTCTGGCCTCCATAAAATGCTTTGCGGATAGATGAGATTTTCAAGGATGGACACTTTGTTTGTTGCTCAGCTTTGTAGATGTGTTTGAGAAATTTGAATGTCATAAGTTTGTTTAATTTCGCCTAGGACAAATATATATATATATATATATATATGTGCGTGTGTGTGTGTTTTGTGTGTGTGATAATAATCTTGAACTTTCTGGTGAACAACAAGTTGGATTTACGTACTTACTTTTTATCTTTTCTCTGTAATGTATTGTAAAGAAAATCCTTTTTTTTGTACTGAAAAAACTCTTTCCTTCATAACAAACGTTTTTTTTTTAAATACAGTATATTTTATAGAAATATCTATCATCTGAAATGGTCTTCGAAGAGCGAAATCACTTGAATGTTTTTGAGATTCTTCGAAATCATTTCGGTATGTCTTGAAATGTCCAATCTTCTTTAGAATGAATATCCCAATGCCATTAAACATGATATGATAACTTGTGGTGAAAAAAAGTGTTGCTTTGACGAATACTAATAAAGATGATATAAAAAGTTAACTGTTTAAATACCTTTAAAACATTTAGTTATATAATAGTAAATAAATGTTCTTATAAAATTACCTTAGAAAACAACAAATAGCGATCTTTACATTTATTAAGATATTTTTATTACAGTTAGTAAAAGTATTTTCTGGTCTTTTAATGTGACTGTCAATTAGGATATAACATAAGATCTAATGAACGAGCAGAACTGCATCAAATGAATTATTTAGAAAGAAAATCTTTATTTTAATAACTTTTTTTTTATTTTCTTGAAAGTTTACTGAACAACGATACGAGTAAAAATTAGGAACCAAAAACACTGATTTATTATATCTTTGGCATTAGAAAAAAATATTCGTTTATGCTAGCATGATCCAATTGAATGGCTAATCCATCGTGACACTGTAACTTCTAGCTGGTTATTTGGCCACTTGCCATTCTGATCTGCATTCCTTTGTTCAAAATGATGTTCGACAACACAAAATAGTGTTGTCGAACGTGTGTCGCCGTTTTTCAAATGCACACAGAAAGTCTAACTTCACTGAACGGGAGGATTATAAACTTCTTTCATGAAAGACCACACACATAAAAGGTGAGCTGAAATGTTCGTAGGCTGACACATAGATGACGCTACTAGTATTAAATCCATATGATTTTTAGTTAGCCCTCACCTTCAAAAGACAGGTGTATAAATTTTACAGCTGTTGCACTATTAGTATGTGAGTTATAGCATTTTTAGTGAAGAAACTTTTTGTTAGCTTAAAAAATGGATAAAAAGGAATTTCGTGCGTTAATAAAGCGTTGTTTTTTGGCGAAAAAAAAAATACTATTGAAACCAAGGCTTGGCTTGATAAATATTATTCGGACTTTGCACCAGGAAAATCAACCGTACAGAAGTGGTTTGCTACATTTAAACGAGGCGAAATGAGCACCGATGCCGATGCACGCAGTGGAAGCTCCAACGAGGCTGTTACTGACGAAAACATCAAAAACATAATAAAAAAAAAAAAACATTTTCTGATAAAACACAAAAATAATTTCTGATGACTGTAAAGTGAAGTTGATTGAGATAGCTGAGACCATAAAGATAGCAAAGGAACGTGTTGGACATATCGTGAATGAATATTTGGATATGCGAAAGCTCTGTTCAAAGTGGGTGCCGCGCGAGTTCACAATCGACCAAAAACAACAACGAATTGATGATTCTAAGCAGTGTTTGGAGCTGTTAAATCTTAATAAACCCGAATTTTTGCGTCGATATGTGACAATGAATGAAACATGGCTCCATCATTTCACACCGGTGTCCAATCGACAGTTCGCCAAGTGGACTGCACGTGATGAACACTAAAAATGCTACAACTTCACTAAAACGCGATAACTCACATACTAATTGTGCAACAGCTGTCAAATTTATACACGTGTCTTTTGAAGATTAGGGCTAACTAAACATCATATGGATTTACTACTAGTAGCGCTATCTATGTGTTAGCCTACGAACATTTCAGCCTACCTGTTACTCATACAGTTTTAAGCTGCATTCATGTCATTTATCATACATTTCTTACGACAGTTTCTATAAAAAAAGGAATACATTCATTGCAGACATCAGAAACAGGAGAAATGGATAAAGAGAGAATGCATGTCTGTTACGATGTTTTGTATTTTATTTCTGAACTGACTTCATGATGCAGGGGTTAAAGGAGAATGTAATAGCAAGCAAGTTGTAATAATACAAATAAGTTGTAATACAATTTAACACAAGCATGATATAAAACTCGGCTAATTTTTAGACGAGAAGAACGAACGCCATTGACTTTACTTTTCTTTTTGTATCACGCTCAGATCCTATAACATGGAGGATATACTTACATTTGGCATTGAGCATTCCGCATAACTTCCTCTCAATGTGACGCTTGGTACGAGTGTTCAGGTTCGTAAAAGTCTTCAGGAATGCCTCTGCTACTGAGTTTTGATGCCACAGTTGCTGCACCCTCATCTGTCGACTGCCGCCGCTCCTTCCCCCCTTCATCTTCAATTTCAACACGGGAAATAAAAAAAATTGTCTGGAGGCAGGGCCGGATTTTCCTATAGGCTAACTAGGCTTCAGTCTAGGGCCTCAAGATCAAGAGGGGCCTACATTCAAATTGTTACATTCAATTCCTACAATCATTGTCTACATTCAATTGTTGTTGTTTTGATTTATTATCCGTGTCACATTTTTTATAAAGATGAGTGGTGAGGGGTGAAAAGGAGAGGCACAACGTTCTTGTACGACATTTATTACTCAACTAACGATACATGACGAAAAACACTTGACAAACAAAAGAGCGCCCTCTTACGGAGAACGAAATATTACATAAGGAATGTACATACGGTTACGGCCTGAACATGCCGCCCACCTTGAAATAACATTTCAACAATGAATGAATATAAAAGTGTTACATTACACACTAATATGCATACATGAAATCAAAGGAGTTGAATGAATATTGAATAGAAATACACTGATTATACAATAAATGCAATGCTACAATTAACATACATTAATAAAATTTAAACTGGCAACATACATAATTTTGTGATATTTCTTTTAAATGTGCCATCTGCTGTTTTGATGGTTACAATCCTAACAATATTATCAAGACCAGGGTGTAATTGTATTATTCTACCCATTTTCCATTTAGTTGGGAGCAAATTATCATCTTTAATAAGACACAGATCATTGATTTGAAAATTTTTAGTTGGAAAAAGCCATTTTGGTCTTTGTTGCAATCGACATAGATATTCATTGTGCCAACGTTTCCAAAATTGTTGAACCATTTTTTTTTTGAATAAGTTGCCATCTAGTAAGATATGAGATTTTTGACTCAATGTAATTTGGCTCAGGAATACTTGTCAATGACCTTCCAATAATGAAGTGACCAGGTGTTAACGCTGATAGGTCATTTGGATCATTAGAAATTGCTGTTAAAGGTCTAGAATTAAGACAAGCCTCTATTTGTGTTAAAAATGTTTCAAATTCTTCATATGTTAATTTAGCTTCACCAACAACACGTTTTAGATGATATTTTGTTGATTTTATACCAGCTTCCCAGAGACCACCCATGTGTGGTGCACCTGGAACATTTAAATGCCATTTAATACCATTATCAGACAAGAAATTGTTTACATTTTGATTGTAATTTTTTGATTTTGAAAGTTTTTCAAATTCTATGAGCTTATGTTTTGCGCCAACAAAGTTAGAACCGCAATCGCTGTATATATCACATTTTCCTCTGCGGGATATAAACCTCTTGAGAGCTGCAATGAAGGCATCTGCAGAAAGATCAGTTACTAATTCTAAGTGGATAGCTCTAGTAGTGAAACAAACAAAGAGAGCTATATATGCCTTAAATGATTTTGAACCTCGACCCTTCGATGCTCTAATTTGGAATGGACCAGCGTAGTCTACTCCACAACGCAAGAATGTCGGAGAAGGGAAATACGTGTAATTGGCAAGTCACTCATCATTTGATTAGTTATAGAAGCTCTAATTCTGCAACATTTTACACATTTTCTGATTAAATGTCTAATGACATCTCTAGCACCTATAATCCAATATTGTTCTTGAATAGAAGATTGTACAAGTTGGGGACCAGCATGCAAGAGAATTTCATGATAATATCTAACAATGAGATCAGTTAAAATGTGCCTTTTGGCAGTAAGATGGGATGTTTGTGGCCGTATGCGATATTTGCATGTCGCCAGCGACCGCCCACCCTGAGAATACCTGAATTATCCAAAAATGGATTTAGAGACAAAATTTTGCTTCTGCAGGATAATGCTTGATTTCCTTTTAATGCATTGATCTCATTATTAAACACAATAAATTGAACTGATTTGATCAACACATTTATAGCATTGGTAAATTCACTAGTATTTAAAAAACCAGTTACCTTATCTTTTGAATTTCTGCAATTATTAACAAACCTTAAACAATATGCTGTTACACGTTTCAGTTTGGAAAGAGATGAATATTTCTGAAATAAATCATTTGAATTTGGTGAATGATTGGCTGCAATAGTTGATTGTACACAACACCTTTCTTCAGTCACAGGATCGTTCAATGTCGACACAGAATCGTTCAATGTCGGCACAGAAGATTCTGGATGGAAAGAACATTCGTTGTATAGAAATTCTGGACCACACAACCACACTGAGGTTAGTAGTGCTGAAGATGACACACCACGGGTCGCGAGATCAGCAGGATTTTCATTTCCACTAACATGATGCCACTGGGTAGGAGAAGACAAAGTCTGGATTTTCGCCACTCTGTTGGCCACGAAAGTCTTCCATCGGCTGGCATGGGATCCTATCCAGGCAAGTACGATTGTGGAATCCGTATGAAAATTAGATTGTGATATAGGAATGTCAAACGCTTTACAAGCAAAGTCTATCAATTTACTTAATAGGTGCTCCACACAATTCCAATCGAGGAAGTGAAATGGTTTTAAGAGGTGCAACTTTAGTTTTGGCTATTACTAGTTGAACTTTGATTTGTCCTGTATTTGACACAGAATGACAGTAAATTGCTGCATATGCCTTTTCTGAAGCATCACTAAACCCATCCGGTGGAATTTCTTTGTCTGGATCATGAAATAAGTATCTTGAAATTTTGAAGTCTTTAACAAATAGTATGTCTTGTGATATTGCCTTCCATTCAATTGCAATGTCTGAAGGAACGACTTCATCCCACTGCAACTGATATTTCCACAGTTTTTGCATGAGTAGTTTGCTCTGGATTGTGATGGGTGACAACCATCCAAGAGGGTCGAAAGTCTTTGCGATTGTTGAAAGAAGTGTTCTTTTGGTTAAGGTGCCTTCAAGAAATAATGAGTTGACCTTGAAGGAGAAGACATCTGAGGCTGGATGCCACAGGATACCTAAAGTTTTTACTGTATCATCATCAATGCTCAAAGAAGCATTTGGTAGACGCAAATCTTCTTGAATCAACTTTGTGAGTTCATTACTAGATTTACGAAATGGAAATTTAACAGCAAATCTGCCTGTTGAATCACGAGAGAAAATCTGTATGAAATGATTTTCACCAGCTGTTTCTTCCTGAGTGTAAGGCTTTATGTCTGAAATTTCTTCTGATTGCCAAATTTTGTCAAGTTCAAACTCAACTGCATTGAAACTAGCATGATTAGATGTACTTGTTTGAGTAATGCCTTTTGTCTTTCCGAGAATTACCCAACCGAAAATTGATTCTGAAGCAGAGATTCCGGAAACATTTAAATGTCCACTAAGCATAACTTCACCGAACACATCGGCGCCCAAATGAAAATCTATTGGGCCAGGCTGTTGACAGTTGACATCTGCTAACTGCAATTGTTTGAATGTTTTCAAAACAGATGCATCGACTGGACATTGAGGAAGGTCACAGGTGATTTTAGGCATGATTAATGCATCAACAGTTATAGATACATTTTTGTTAAACTGTGATGTTATTTGTAATTTAACCGAACCTGCAACTCTACCTACTTTTTGTGAACTCAAACCGTCTACGCTTATGTTTACTTTTAGTGCGATTTACTTGCAATAAATTAACGCTACTCTCTCTAATGAATGAGCCTTGACTGGCTGAATCAATAAGTTGCCTAGAATTTTGAGAAATGCCATTAATGTCTTTGACATAAACAATTGCTGTAGGCAATAAAACCGCTTGTGTGGCGGGCACGATTGCATTATTGCTACTAATTGAAGGAAGTTCATTTTCTGTTTGTGAATCAGATTTTGAATCATTTAAATCCTTCGAACATAAAATTGTATTGTGGGGTTTTGTACAGATTTTGCACAATTCTGCTCGACATTTATCAATCGTATGTGATTTGAATGTTAAGCAATTACTGCATAGTTTTAAATTTTTTACAGTATCCCATTTTTCTTTGTGAGGGAGTTCCAAAAACTATCGCATTTAAATAACCCATAGTGTGAGGCACTTTTGCAATAAGTGCAAATATTAGCTACGATCTGTGAAGAGTACGCAGAATTATTGCTTACTTTTTTATATATGGTCCCCCTAACGTCAGAAGAAACATTTGGTTTCTCTTCAACCCCGCGATGAACTTTGAACTCGGGGAAGGAGGGAAGTGTTTTGCTTGCATTAGAACTATTCTCATTCTTTCTAAGTTTCCTTAATTCATCTTTTAACGTAATTTTTAATGAAGTTAATTTAGAAAAAAAGTTCATGCATTTCCTGTTCATATTTATCAAATTCGTCATCTAAACAAGAACAAAGAATATCATAATTTAATTTATTTATTTCAATATCTAAAATATTTACGCTATTTTCATGCACTTCAATAACAGAAATAGAATTTTCTTGATTTTGTAAATTATCTACTATAGCAATTAATCGATTTAGCTTACCTTTGATAATTCGCTTGTGTTTTAGAAGACCTTCCATGTTGTGGTTTCGTGACCTTCCGGAATGTAAGTACGATGCTGTGAGATGCGATGCTACGCACTTTGTTGAGATGCACGATGCAATATGATTATGATGATTTGATTTTGACTATGCGTTGTTACGCACTTTGTTATGGTGTACACAATGCGTCGTTACGCACTTTGTTATGATGCACACTATGGCTTCGTTACGCACTTTGTTATTTTTTAGCTCCGTTGAGCAAATATTCGAAATGGTTGTGTAAGAACGCTTTCGTCGACCTCCCCACTCATCTAAAGTATGTCTGCTGGAATTTTGCCTCGGGCTCGACGGACCATCTTTTAGGGGATGAAAGGGAGATAGGCACAACGTTCTTGTACGACATTTATTACTCAACTAACGATACATGACGAAAAACACTTGACAAACAAAAGAGCGCCCTCTTACGGAGAACGAAATATTACATAAGGAATGTACATACGGTTACGGCCTGAACAATGAGTACCCATCACAACATGTTTCATTTAACATATTGATATATATATCACAGTATTGATGTACTGTATATATATATATATATATCAATGTATCTCTCGTGTAATTTACAAACTTAAAAATGGGAGGTTAAGAAGGGCCTCCTAAGTGGAATAGCCCTAGGGGCCTCTTTTCATCTAAATCCGGCCTTGTCTGGACGAGGCAGATCTGCTAATTAATTACAAAGGATTGCTGATGCACACAACCTGTCGATTTAAAATCTCCGCACAAGGATGGACGTGCGAGAGGCACACATCATGGCCTCGCATGTTACCTTCGCTCCGAAAGCCAGTACAAAACAACTTTGTAGAATGTCCCAGTCGCAATGGAATTGTTGCGATGAAATTCTGGAAAAATTTTGCCTCCCATTTTTAAGATTGACTCAAGACGCCAAGTCTCAAGTCCGGTGACAATTTTTGCAAAATGTTGGATCCGCGACAATCACTTCTTAACCGTCGATAGAAGAAATTGAAGCTGTTGGGTAGTCACTGGTGGAGGCATTCCAGAAGTCGTTTTTTCGAACCCGCGCATACGTCGCATTGAACTGAGAAGAGACTATGCAGAAGCGGACATCCCATAACAGATAATAAGAGATCCATAACACGGACATTTCCCCCGCCTGTGTTATGGAATCTGTGTGCGATCCATTCTGGAACTTTTGGAACAAACTGTGTTTGATACTTCTAACTTTTCGAGCTTTACAATGGTCCAATAATAGAGGATGCAATGTCATCACTAACAAGTAATATAAAAAAAATGTAAGTCAATTCCTACTATTTTTTCACTTTATTGCAGAAAGTTCTTTATAAATAATTTTCATTCATTTTTTTAAGTTTATCTCGCGCCCTCTATTGGTAGATACTTGCAACTTAAATCCGACAATAAAAACTAAAATTAATTAATCAAATTCAATGAATGAATTAATATTTGAAAAAAAACTGTATTAACATCCAGTGTCATCTACTACAAGTTAAAATAAATGTATTTGAACTCGAGTGGATGAGTGAAAAGTATTTTAAGAACGATTGAAAATTTGAACAAAATATATATAGGAAAAGTATGAGCTAATAGAAGGAATTGAAAAATAGGGGGTAATGTTAAGTTTTTCATTTTCTTTTTAGGTGCTGGTATTAAAACAATCCTTTCTTGAAGTGATTTGATTTGGGGATCTACGGAGAAGAATTTTAAAAAGCCAAAGCTACAAAATCTTCTTAAAGATGATAAAACAGAACAATAAATAATTCAAAACTTTTATAAAATTCGAAATGTTTTCGAAAGAATACACAAATAATGTTTTTTTAGAATTCTGGGCAGATTTATCATAGCTATTCATGATGATATGTAGAAGAATCCTAATTATCCAGGGTCTATAGTCCCCTGTGGTGTGTAACATCATTCATTATGAGCCCAGCAGAATTTTAGTACAAAAAATGACCGATTTCAATTCTCTATATAGTTTGTATACTTAACACGTGGCTGTTTTTAATGGCGTTAATGGGTCATGCTCGGCATGACCGAAAATGCACCAAGGGGGTGAGATGCTACATTGAAACCCTATTTTTAATAGAACATTCCATGGGATGGCACCTGGATGATTCACATTCTTATTCCCGCTCCATAGAAGGACATTGCAGCTTAAGAATTCACCATTCCGACCCTCCTCATTAAACGCAATTCTGTCTCATTACTTTCAGGCTTTTGAATCTTTCATAAAAACTGCTTTTATTTCAAATATTTTTCTTACTCCGGAATATTTTCCTAATGTAAATGTGTATGTTATAATTTAAACATTTGAAATGTAAAGTAGAAACAAATGAATGAGGTTTAAGAATTTATTTTTAACTAAGTATTTCGAACAAGCTTGAAAAACTATTTCTCCCAAAGGGAAAAAAACAAAAAAACAATTTGTTTTAGAAAACCGCCTTTTCGACTGTCCTCGCTGCGACGACCGAGAGAGTAGGTATTTTTCTCCTGCATTCTTAAAAACTATTTTTACCTTAATCAACAAATTCATCATACGCCCACGCGGTAACTTAATCATAGAAAACGATTTCGACTCAGAAGGCAGAAGAACAAAAGATTTTTCAATCATACTCGCAGGAGACCTCGCCTTTTTCATTCTTTATTTCATCGCAGAAGAAAGAAGATGAAAAATAGGATTTCTTCTAAGAGAAGGGGGACCGCCCTTTTCGTGTTTTGCCCCCTACTTTTTGGGGAAAACAATCGTCTGTTTGTAGCTGCCATTTACATCTTTTATTGCAAGGTGATTTTTAAACCCAAAACATGTTATTTGTTTATAATTTTTTTAATTCATAATAAAACAAGTAATAAGCTTAGGACGCTATTACAATACAGTGATTAGGATAGTAATTAAATTATTAAATTAAATTAATTAGTAAATTAACTTATTATAATACCATGCATAATATTCCTTATTTACTTGGTTTTTTTAATCTTTTTTACTATATTACATTAGTTAATTTTTATTGTATCATTTATGTTATATGTATATATACGTCACTAAATGTGTTTTTGACATGGATCAAATCATCTATAATTAAATTACTTTTAATTATCTTAACCACAATCAAGTTATTTATGTACAGGTTTTTGAAAATCAAATAATAATGTAATAAGTTTAGCATCCTATAGCTGGATTTGTAGAACTGGTTTTTTAAAGCAAATAATGAATACGTCCGTCTTTTTTTTTTTACCTAGTCAAAATAATTGAAACATTATGTTATCTCGTGTAGACCAGACATGTTTTTACCCCACAATTTTCTTGTTATATGATTTTTTTAACGTCATTTTTTTAAGTACCTTCAGATTCTGATAGCAGATAAAGTTATTGAATATAATTCAACTTCACTTCAATAAATTAAAAAAAAAAATTTAATTCAATGTTTTCTAACTTATAAGAGATAAAAACTTTGGACTCTGGTAACTAAACTAGCATACATTTCAACAAATACTTTTCAAAACCTCATATTTAAATTTTATAAGAAAAATTTAAATATGAGGTTTTGAAAAGCTTCAGCTTTTTTATCAGAGACAAAATAAGAAAAGAAAAAATTCACAATGAGAAATTTTTTCCTTCGCTCTCTTTAAGGAAAAAGTGTCTTCTCGATTCCCTAATTCGGATTATTCATATTCATTGACGTGCGTCACGAGAACAACATCCGAGGCAGACGGGAACAGCGGCATCCTTAAAATAGATTTTGACATTTTGAAGAAGAAGTGTTCTTTATTTTCATTTCGTTTAAGAGGGAAAAAAAAGGAAACTCAAAATATTGTGTCTCCGGAATTAATAGTTCCTTGTCCACAGAGACCTCCATTTTGTGTTCTGTGTTCGGAAGGATGGTTCAAATTATGGGCATGAATATGCGAGATATACAGAGCAATAAATGTTCGAACATTTATCTTGCTTTGAAAAAAAGTTCTCCTGTTTTATATTTGATTTAAAAAAAAAAATGAATAAGAAAGAAATATGACACATTTTCTTCTACCAATAAACATTAATACAAGTTTATTTTATTTACTCTTATGTTTTTTTTTACTATGTGTTGAGCATTTATGCTTATCATTTAAATATATAAGATCCTTTAAAAACATTTTTGTATGAAAGATACAAAGCAATGCAGTATTCATCGTTTGCACTTATAATTAGTTATTATATATATGCATAGGTAATTTAAATAGATCATGTCATAATTATATATATATACTATTTATTAAGTTACAATATAATAAATAGTATGCATAAAATATACTCTGTTTTAATTTAATATTCTAACTAGCTAATTTCGGCGCCCACTGAACCTGCTAAACCATTTCCATGCAACAATAAAGTCCTTGCTACAAATTTAAGAAATAATTCGTTTTCTCCCATCACCCATCAAAGATTCAAAATTGTGGCAGCACAATGTGATTTCACAACAACTATTGAATTCCCCTCCCTCTCTAAACGTCATCGATTCGTCCATTTCCGTCTTTAAACTGGCTGTTTACCTTTCCACTGAATGGCTTTTAGACCATCCAGTCCAAAGACAGAGAATTTCACCTTTGGGTGATTGTGAACAACCCTAGGCCGCACCTCTTTCAGAATTCTAAGACGGAATCCTGGCCGACCCTCAGATTCAAGATCCAGAGTTAAACTGGCGACATTTAATACCATACAATAAATACTATATCATACCCTATACCATAAATCTGCTGGAATCTACTACAAACTTAAAATTACAAATCTAAAGTCCCGGCAATCAAAAGATTGGCATTTATGACTAACAACAAATTTATTGAAGAAAAATATTCGTCACAAAAAGGCCCTTGCCCAAAATGGTATGAAATTCAAACTATACCTGATTATTAGAGATGCATACCTAAAGTTACAAATCTAAAGGCCCGCTCATCTGTAAACTGGGATTTATTCCTTTTATCTAACTTTACAATTCTGAAGACCCAGTAACAAACAAATTGGCATTTATGACTAACAATATCAAACATTGGTGACAAATCAGAATCATAAAACATACATCTCTAAAATGAATTCAAATGGTACTGAAAACCAAATTCGGATATTCCTAACTACAAAAAGAATCTGCTATAGATCCAAAGTTACAAATCTAGAGAAACAACACACTGACATTTATTCCTGACTACACCTCTTAAGTTACACATCTGAAATAGCAAACAGGTCGACATTTACCACTAACAAAAATAGGAATCATAAAACGCATAAATGAAGCGTGGTAAATAAGAATCATAAAACGTATATCTCCAAAATGGTTTGATGCGGTACAGAAAGCCACATTTGGATAAACCCGGCTACTTTCTACAGAATTGGTTCATCCGTTCAGCTTGAGAGCAAACACTCTCAATGTTGAACCTAATGTGCCAGCAAAAGGGACGATCCGTTCATTTTTCCAGTAATAATCGGAATCGAGTCCTTTTTGGCTCCGGGCGAATAATTGTGCGGCTTCCGATTTCCGCGGTTTGCAATGATTGGCAATTAATTAAGGGTAACAATGCGCTAGGTTATTATTTCTTTATTACCGAAAGCCATTCGGGTCTGGACGGAAAATTGATTTCAATTACAGGAAATTGGACGTAATTGGCTCTCATGCTGTATCGAATGATGTTCGCTGTTAATATGTTCCTTTTAAGAGAGGTTTAGTTATGTTTATTGAGAATTGTAAAAAAAAAATTTAAATAGTAAAATGTTCAAATAAAGAATATTATGATATGAACATTACAATCTCTAAAACAATCATTCACTAAACAACTAATATTATTCTAATGTATCGCCTGCATTCCCATCCAATTTAGTTAAAAATCAATTAAAATAAAGATCAATATTATTTTTTCATCCAAGACAGCAAAGCCTTAGTTAAAACCCACGGAAGCTATGCAGGACGGCGATATATTCTTCCTAAAGGTACATTATCTCCCCAAACACTCAAAAGGACGATAGATTGTGTCTAGCTGTGCAATCTCTCTTAGAAAAATGAGAAATTATCTTATGAAATATTCTCTCCTGAAATTGCAGGATGACGACACATTCTCATAAAATGTAAGTTCACGATAAATTCTTCCTTGGGACACCTACTATGATGATATATTTTTCCTAATGATGATGATTTTCACAAGACCTACAATATAGTTCACCCATGAAACATCAGCACGATAAAACATCCTTTCTAACGTTATATTTTCCCAAGAATATACAAGATGACTACACAGTCCTTTGGGTACATTTTTCCTGGAACACCAGAAAAATTGCAAACTTTTACATTTTAAAAATATTTAGAATTTGCAAGAAGGTTTTTAAAAAGGGAACATAGGAAAACTCTGCAAAGAAATATGGAAATGTTATATATTGGAACAAAGAAATTTACACAAAGGAAAATGCCTTCTGTGAATATATTTAGAGTTGAAAAATAATTTCAGAAAATTCAAAGTGCAGTATTCTTGCTTTATATAATGTCTTGCTTTTTTAAAAGTAGGTGATTCTATATAAAAATGGTTTGAATTGGATGTATGCTTTATTATACGAATCCGCGTACCACAATATATATGACTATAGAATAAATGTGATTACTAATCTGTAATATGCGTAAATTTCTCGTACTATAGATGTTATATAAAACAACTAGAAAGATGTTAGTTCATTAAAATTGAAATCCATTTACGCAATATCGAACATCGACGGCAGTTTGGGTGTAAAACAATGCATCCTTTAAAACACGAGATTTTTGCAGTTTTTGATAAAAAGACGCATGGCACTCATTCAAAAGGAATGAAAGGACAGACTTCTAAGAAAACTCTTTAAAATGCTATAGCTTTCAAGGGCCTCTGGACTCTCGTCGAAGAAAAGTGGACGAAAAGACAGAGAGAAATAAAACCTTTTTTTCCCCAACAAGTCTGAATCGACGGAAACATATTCTGTCGCTGTTATGCGTCAAAGAGTTGACGTACAAGGAAAATGATTTTAATGGATACGCTATAGCAAATAAACAAACCATTCATATGGGAATGGAGAATATTTCCTCTTTTAATAACTATTTACGAAACTTGAAAAAATCTTAAGGAAAAGAGATGTACTTTTTTTCAAATGAAAAATATACTCATAGAAAAGAAATCAAGTACCAATGTTGAGTTGGATGGTAAGTTAAAACACGATTCAGCGTAATTATGCTTCGTAAAAGCAAGGAAATCTTTGACAATAACCTTCAGCTTCAATTATTTCTAGGAATAAACATTGCTTTGAGGTTTGTTTCATGTGAATTCATTTTTATCGAAAATGAATAAGAGTTTCAAAATGAATTTTCAAATAAATGGAACGATTTTAACTCAATAAATTATGAATATTTTCAATGAATTTTCTAGAATAGTTTATTATTTTCGAAAATTGCCATTCTTGAATTTAACTCAATAACATATTTGATGAATGATAAATTTTATGATTTCAAATACCTCAGTAATAAAACTAATGTTTTATAATATAAAACAATATTAATTTAAAAGTGCATTTTATTAAAACATATTTGAGTTCAAATGAACGATTTTAAAAATTGACAATCAAATTTATTTTTGATTAAAATATTTATTTAGTTAAACATTTTGATGCCGAAAACTAAAATGGAAGTTTTGAATATGAAATGGTAGTTAAATTATACTTTAAAATTAGAATGCTTTTTGTAATTATTAATTTTTTATACGTTCGATCCATAAAAATTGCATCCTCCTGCATGTCATTTTTACTCGTCGAACTTATAAAAAATTACGATACAAAACTTTAATTGATCAAATATTAAATGACGCTGAAAAGTTTCAGATACATTAAATGACACTGAAAAGTTACAGATACAATATATGACACTGAAAAATTTCAGATATATTAAATGACGCTGAAAAGTTTTAGATATATTAAATGTTGCTTAAAAGTTTCAGATATATTAAATGGCACTGAAAAGTTTCAGATATATTAAATGGCACTGAAAAGTTTCAGATATATTAAATGGCACTGAAAAGTTTCAGATACATTAAATTAAATGTATGGACTAAAATGAAAAATTTTAAGAAGCTAATTATTTTTTGTAAACATTTTATAATTAGCATTGAATTTTTTTTTTAATTAACAATTCATTTTAAACTTTTAGACTTTATTTATCAAAATTTTCGAATTGCAGATGTTTAATTAAGAAGAAAAGTTATTTCCAAATAAATATGAAACCAAAATTAATTTTAAAGCTGTTTATGACCACGGCACAAGTATTGCAGGATCTTGCAAACTGTTCCAGCTGAAAAAACTTCGAAAAAATAGTCTCTAGACCATTTTCAAGAAAGTATTTAGGAAAAAAAAAGTAAAGATTCGAAGTAAGATTACAGTAATCCCATGAATTTTTAGAAGCACTTTATATATTTACCAATGTTTAAAGAAAATGGTTCTTTAAATATTTCTAAGAAAACAGAACAGTTTATTTTTGAAATGCACAGGCTACTTCGAAAAAGTCATGCAAGCATGCATTCCGTTTTCATTTGCAAATCCTATTTTGCTTGCTTCCCAAAGTGCCTTGTTTAGATTCAATAAGAAAGATTCTGTTTAAACAGTCTGCAATTTAACTTGTTTTCTAAAACTATTTTCGACTTTAACAAAAGAAAAAAAAAATGCACTTAGTTCTCTGTAGTAGGAATATTTTTTTATAGTTCTTTCACGTTACAAAATGGGTTTGGAGAAGAAACATTCAGCTTATTAACAATTTTTACGCCTAGTTTCTGAAAACGATGGAATGGAGAAAGCACTTCAGGAAATAACATAAAATTTATTCGAAAATAAATAGATATCACCTTTAATTAAAATCTTTCTTCTGGCATTTTTGTATAAAAATATTTTGAAAATTTTCTGGATTACTAAACAAATATTGTGTTTATGGATGATGTCGTAGCCAAATAGTGTGAATTATCTAAGTTCCTTTTACTAAAATAATCCTTATCTAAAAATAAGAATTAATTTAATTGAATTATCTCAGTAAATATATGTCCACATTCATAAAATTTGGTTCCCAGAGAGCTTCTAGCTGATCGATGTAAAAACATACAAAGTTAATTCTATTTTTAATTTCTTACCGTCGTTTTTATCCCATTCTAGCGCAGTGGACGCTGAATCGTAAAAAAAAATTAGGTATCCTTAAAATAGCCATTGTCCAAGTTTTGCTGTAAATTAATAAACCACAGCGGATAAATTCAGAAAATGGTTTAAATTAGTGTCGTTTGGTTAATATAAATAATATCCAAAACAATACATTTAACATAATCATGATCCTAATTAATAAAACACAATAGTAATAAAAGAAGTAAAAATATTTAAACCATTACACATCGATTATAAATATTTGCATCTCTTTATGAATGAGGGTTCTCGTTTATTTGATTTGATTTAATTACAAAAATATTTCACAGGGTAACGCACCGCTTAACTATCAGAAGAATCCACCGACTCAAATCATCCTGAAATCCTGTTTCACGGCAAAACAGCGAAACGTCCTGTTCTACGTAACAGCTCACTTGATTTCTCCATCCTATGAGAATCTTTTTAGCTTCAGTCTGAACTTTGGCTTCTTGAAGGTAGGGTGTGGTCTAGCTGATATCGTTCTGAACATGTTGAAGCGTTACAGTGTAATGCATAGCGGCAAGTTGTATATAGTTGTTAATTATATTAGAATAGTGTGTTGTGTAACTGTGATCGTCTTAAGTGTCAATATTAATTAGTTGAACTTCAGTCTTCTTCTTCTTACAACAACTGCGTCATCATGTAGTATCCAGCGTTCCTGTTGAATTGAAATTCTTTAATCTATCGATGTAAAAAGAAATGTGAACTGGCCGAAGCACGTTGGGTTCTGTAATAAGAGTTTGATACTTGAAAAAAAATTAAACAAGTGCAAGTTTATCTGAAACTTCAGATACGAAATGAATAACATGCATAGCACAAAATTATATTTGTTTTGAATCTGAATTAAAAAAAAAAAAAAAAAAAAAAAATGTGAAACTATTTGCTTTTCTAAACATGTTCTAAAAATATTTTTAAAACTCTCGCGTATTCTTGAAAGTAGTAATACAATCCATGCATTGTACTTACTTGTAGAGAGTGGCATTTTTAAGTTTGACATTTTAAGAGTAACGTCATATTGGTATGCAAAAATCACGTCTCATGTCAAGGAATAAAGGGCTTCGCAAGTTAATCTATATTTATTTAATTTTTTTCGTCGTTTGCTTCTTCTCTATATTTTTTTAGCATGCCCATGTTCGTAATCTAGGGCACTTTTTCATAACAACACAATCATAATGGGGAATTTTGTGGTATAAATTAGTATTGCGCGATCCATCATCAGTCTCTGAATATTTTTAAAAATCTATTTTTAATACGCTTTCATTAGTTTCACCTGTATGTTTGTTTGTAACTGACTCTTTGGACTCGATTTTGCCCTACTTTAAGCGATCCGATTTCATTTAAACGTTGTAGACTTATCAGGGACCCACGACACTGAAATATTTTGATAAGTTTATTATCTCATCATGATCAGGATAGCCAGGATGAGTGATTTTTAACTTATGATGAGCAATTTAACCCATGTAGAATGAAAGTACCTAAGACATTCAAACCTACGTGGGACAGTGGCACAACGGATAACGCCTGACTACGGATCAAGAGATTCCCTGTTCGAATCCTGGCTGGCTCGACCTATTCGCATTTAGCCTTGTGTTTTATTCACAATTAAATTATTGTAAGAACTATAGTTCCAGTCCTCCGTACCGGGACCTCATTGAAATATTATGGTTTTAAAAAACTAAAAAACACGCTTTTAGAGTTAATCAAGCTAAAAAGTAAAAAACAATTGTTAACTTAAGAATAAAATGACTGACGAGAAAATGAATGTCCACTGTTCTAAAAGCGTGGGGTGCTTTGTATGACATTTTTAAACTAACTCTGCATTTCTTAATGAAACTAGTGAAAAAGATAACGATTGATATCGAGCACCCCACGCTTTTAGAACAGTGACATTCATTTTCTCGTCAGTCATTTTATTCTTAAGTTAACAATTGTTTTTTACTTTTAGCTTGATTAACTCTAAAACCGTGTTTTTATTTTTTTTAAACTATAATTTATTTTTTATTTTGAACTCTGTTTCAGCATGTTTTGTTGTATGTGTTTTTTTTTTTCCGTTGTTCTTTTTTTTGCTGCTGTAACTGTTCATAATCTGCCATTGGAAATAAAAAAAAAAAAATTTTTATTTTGTACTCTTTTGACATTTAAAGATTTGGAGAAATTTTGAACATAAAGGATTTCCGCATTTCAACATTTGAAATAGGACGTCGAGGATTAGGATTTAAGTCCTTTTCTCTTTAAGGCAATTTAGAGAAAAAAATTGACGGATTGACAGGTACCGGAAAAAAAAAAAAATTTGGTTCACAAACTGAAAAACAAACAAATAAATAAAATGAAATAAATAATATAATATTAAATAAATAAATAAATAATAAATTTTATTTATTCGAAATCATCTATTAAAAATAAATATTTAATAAACGTATTTCTCATGTAAAGACTCATGTATGTATATCTTTTTATTAATCAATTTATTTTACTAATATTGGATGCTTTACATTTTTGTTAACAATATTTTAAAGTTATTTTATTTAGTCAATAAATATTTTATTTTAAATTCTTATTAAGATTTTATATCACTATAAGCTGTTTAAATTCCCAAAATGGTCATAAATATAGATTTTTTAATTTAATGTTATATCAATGAAGAGAAATTAAAATAAAAAAAATTAATAAAAAATAAATAAATAAAAACTGGAGGTTTGTATGTTTCAGTAAAAAAACCCAGCTATTTATTCATAGCTATAAAAAAAAAAAATGTTTTTTTTTTTTTTTTAAATTACTAGATCCTTTTGAAAATAAGAAGGGAACGGGCAAATACTAAATCTGGCCAAGAAGTGGTAAAATAATAACGAAAAGTTTGATTTTTGATTTCCCTTAGGGTTAAATTGTATAATGAGAAATACCTTTGATCCATTTAATAATTTTTTTTTATTATTAATGTTCAACATCGTTTTGCCAGCCGCCATAACCTCACTTTAAATAGCAGATTCAAAATTAATTATTAACTTATATAGTAGATCTATAATCCACACATTCAATTAAAAATAGATCCTTCAATACAAAACAGCAGATTAATAATTAATAAATAAATTATAATTTAAATTAAACACCAGATTAGTCATCTTACTAATCAATAGCAGATCCATCATCTTACAGGCAGCACAATTAAATAAAAGAACGATAATAAGCCCAGTCTTAGAGCGTGTTGAATTTCTCACACGGATAATTCATCCATTGGAGAGAACAGAAAGCTTTGATGTCTAGCGTGAATGCAATCCTGTCACATCTGTAGACAGGAAAGTCCCACCAATGGACTCACTTTCATCCATCATTTGTATTTCAAATGAATAGTGGTTTTGTTGTTTATCCTAATGGGCTGGAAGAAGCCTGGCGGAAAATTCCTCCCAGGTAAGGGAATTAAGTTTCACATACCAAGCCAAACCAAAAACTTCCCTGCCTATCGAAAAAAAAAAAAAAATCTGTTGGCGGGAAAGTTTTCCCATATACAGTAGAACCTCTTTAAGTCGAACCTCGATAAGTCGAAAACCTCCACAACTCGAAAAAACTTTTGTTCCCTTCCTTTCAAGCCCCCAAACCTCCATGTAATATATTTTTATTTAAAAGACAGGTATATACAGTAGAACCTCTTTAAGTCGAACCTCGATAAGTCGAAAACCTCCAAAACTCGAAAAAAAAAAAAAACCTTTGCTCAATTCCCTTCAAGACCCAAAACCTCCATGACTCGAAATTTCAATGAAATTTACATGTCGAAATAATGAGTCAATCCCCACAAGCCATTTTTGTATATATTTTCTCTCCGTAACTCTCGAAAAAAAAAAAATTTTGGAGCTCTGTATCTCGAACATTAGCAACGTTTGATTTTACAATCTTTTTACAACCTTTACAACTCGATCATTTGAAACTAATTACCTCTATAGCTCGAAGAAAATAAGTTGCCGACTTTAAGGATTTGCCGATAAGGCATGTCATTGTTTCTTAAAAAACAATGTAGGAGTAGAATGTAAATAGAATAACCAATTCTATGAAATAGCAACTCGGAAGAAAAAAGAATTTTCTGCTCTTTACAGTTTAAATAATGCTATAGATAGAGAACGATCGAATTGTCTAAAGCAAAAAAAAAAAATAATAATAATAATAATAATAATAACTGACTTTTTAATACATAATATTTTTTAATTTTAAGGATGTTTCGGAATTATTTTGATTTTTTTATTGTAGTGCACAATATAACTTTTAAGTTGCAAATAAAGATGTTTATTACCTCTGTAACTTGAATTTTTATTTATTTTACCTCTCTAACTCAAAATACGTCTAAAACCTAACCTCTAATCTAAACCTCTACAAGTCGAATATTTCCTTATAAAATCCGCGGAAGTCGAAATCCTCCATAAGTCGAAAACTCTATAACTCAAATTATTTGGCATCTCCCTTGAAGTTCGACTTACAGAGGTTCTACTGTATATAAAGCATGGATGATTAAAAATTTACGTTGATATAATTATCGCGCCATCTTGATCGTTTTTAGATGAAAGAAGGCATCTGAGACGAAAAAAAAAAAAAAAAAAAGGTGTTCCACGGTCTCACTTGCGTGGGCGTCAGCCGCAACATTCAATCAGGTCCGTCGTCTCTTCTCATTATTAATCGGAAGGGACGTCGAAGAAGAAAAAAAAAAAAGAGAGGAGGAACATTTTTATCGATTTCAGCTTAGGAAAAGCGAAAGGTTGGGGGTGTGGAGCAGAAGCGGGGAGATAGGGAGAGATGATTGAGTGCTGCAAACTTTTCGCGCATTGATCAAAAATGTCCAACCGTTTACAGTCGTTTCAAGGAAGATGTCTTCATTTCATTTTCTTAAATGTTAAGCCAATTGCTGAAGGTCGTTTTCTTTGCAGCTGAAAGTTTGTCTTTCGGATTATTGCATGATCCGCCTCCATGTTCCTTTTTTTTTTTTTTCCAATTCTTCTAATAGCTCACACTCTTCCTATATCTATTTTGTTCAAATTTTCAATCGTTCATAACATACTTTTTATTCATCCACTCGAGTTCAAATACCTTTTTTTTAACTTCTAGTGGCTGACACTGAATGTTAATACAGTTTCTTCAAATATTAATTCAGCAATTAAATTTAATTAATTAATTTTAGTTTTTTTAACTTTAAGTTGCATGTACAATACCAATAGAGGGCACCAGATAAACTTACAAAAAGGAATGAAAATTATTTATAAAGGACTTTCTGCAATAGAGTGAAAAAAAAAGTAGAATTGACTTTAAATTTTTTTTTTTTTTTATACCACTTGTTTTCTTTTTAAACATTGAGTGTACAGGCAGTCAAGTATCAATTCAAGCCAATAACATTTTCACTAATCTGTTTTTATACATGATTAAAATAAAATAAAAAAAAATGTTTTGAAGAAACAGCGAAATTCTGATCCATTTAGTGTAACGTTTTTGCATTATATTTCATAGGAGATGAATGTACGTTACGTGAAGAAAGGGTATCAGAAATAACTCAATGCATTGTGCATACTGACATAGATGCGAAAATGTCATGTGTTGTCGCCAGAGGATGATCGCGACGGATCATCTGACCCACAAAAGGGTTTCTGAGTTGTCTCCCATTCATATTCCAAACTTGGTGTAAGTAACCTCTGTCGAGGATAGATCCCGAATTCTGGATTCCACAACGCGTGTTTGTAGAGCCTGGTATGCCTGAATACTTTCCACCAATCCATGATTTTCCCATTGCGAAGCTGTACTGTTGAAGATGCTAGAATTTCGACGTATTGTAGTATTTAGCGCAAATTGCTTTATAAATCTTCTTTGTGCATCATACCGGCAATCCTTTATTTCTTATTTTACTGTGTTGTGAGAGGTCACAGGACGTTTCACTTTTTGTTTTTCATGTAAAACTTATTTGGCTTATTTATTGTTATTATTTTTGTATGCTTGACCTACGCTTCCAATTTGTCGAAATGCTTTCCAATCATTCTGTATAATAAATAAAAAAAAAGCAATTCATAGCTGTATGTGTATACATCTTATGTATCAATCATAATTTATGTACAAACAAATGATGATTTTGCTAAAAAACATTTCATTTATAAAACAGGTTTTAAATTTAATTATTTCGATTTGCATTTACGCATTTGGTTGGTCATTTCCGTTCCTCACTGTGAGCTATAAATATTTTAGAACATAGTTACTATTTGTGAAAATTTGCAATTGGTTTATGGATCTAAAAAAAAGATCTTTTGCATACCAAATTGCAATTTACTGAATAAGTAAATAAATTTGTTATCTTTACAAAAGTACATTGCCCTTCCCCGTCTATGCAGTTTCCTATTAATTAAAATTGTAAGGAATGGAGAAAAAATATACTTTCAATAACAGAATTACAGGAATTTAATAAATTATAATGCAGGAAAGAATGAAATGCTATCGAAATACGTAGCTAACATACGTACTTAAAAGTATACATTACAGAAGGAATAAACATTGACTGTAAACGTGATATGAAAGTAGTATAGTATGGCACGGTATAGTATACAAACGTAGCCCGACATAGAAATGGTAAAATGTGTAAAATATAATGAACATTGATACACAGACGGAGAATGCATATGTAAACAAGTAATATATATATAAAAAAATTATGACAATTCCTATTTTTTCAATATATTACAGACAAGTCCTTTACAAATAAAAGTTGAAATTTTCCTTTTACATCTGGCGCCATTAAATACATGCAAATTAAATCTAAAAAAAAAAATGAAATTAATTAATTAAATTTAATGAATGAATTAATATTTGAAAAAACTGTATTAACATCACGTGTCCTCCACTACAAGTTTAAAAAAATGTATTTGAACTTGAGTGGATGAATAAAAAGTAATTTAAGTAATTTATGAATTATTTAAATTTATGTAATTTATGATTTATGTATTTTTATTATAATTATAAAAAGTAATTTATGAGTATTTATGATTGAAAATTTGAACAAGATATATATAGGGAGAGTGTGAGCTAATAGAAAGAATGGAAAAAAAAAGCGTTGGTATTTGGTATCAAAAAATTATTTTCGCCAAAAGTGTGCCAAGTAAGGGTTGCAAATGTGCTATAAGTTAGATAAATTGCAAACAGTACAAGAAAATCGGGAGTAGTCAGTAGTAGTACAAGAAATCCGTGTACCATATTTGCCCACTTATCGCCCAATTGGCATCACGAAAATGTTGCCAAATCCCAATGGCCCATGTTTTGCGATTTGGTCATAATTTTAATTAAATGTTTGGTGTAGGTGCAAAGACTATGCTGATAATAAGTACGTTTGATTTATGGAACAGAGTATCCTTATGTTGAATTTGAAAAGGAGTATTAAACATCAGCCCAGATTAAGATCATCTGTTCGGTCAAAATTGCGGTACCACAAAGAAAGTACCAAAATGTCTTTTAAAGCCGAGATAAAACAAGCATACTAAAAATCATAACTGTTGAGATCAAATAAAATAGCAAAAACTTTCAAATTTTGACGAAAAGTATTTTACTTAAACAAAAAAGCATTTGAAACTTGTACTATATACTACTGTGTCCAAAAAAGTAAAACTAATTTTTAATTTAAAATTGACGGGGCTTATGGAATTTCAATTTTTTTCATCTTTTAGGTTGATGGTACTGCCCTTGACATCTGTGTGAAATTTGACGTCAAACTATTCATTAGTGTTTGAGTTCCGCTCGGCTTTGTGAGACGCTAAAACTGATTCCGGCGATTTCTGAAGTGTCTGAATTCATTGAGCAAAGAACTTGCATTCAATTTTGTTTGTGGAAACGTATAGAATGTTGCAGAAGGCATTCGGTGAGCATTCCTATATCGGAAAGAAATGTTTAGAAGAGGTATAAACAGTTAAAAAAAGGCAGAGAATGCGTTGAAGACGAGGAGCCCTCTGGGCGACCCTCCACCTCAACCGACGAAGTTCACGTTCAAAAATTAAAAATTTGGTGCTTGCAAACCGTCAATTTACAATTAGAGACCTTGCTGCTGATGTTGGAATTTCAAAAGGAACGGCCAATTCCATTTTGGGTCTCAAACACGTCAAATCTCGATTGGTACCGAAAACACCGAATGCTCCAGCTCACACTGCATTGATTCTTCGTAACTTTTTCGTCAATAATGAAACCCATATCTTTCCACAACCACCATATTCACACCGTGTGACTTCTAGCTATTCCTTAAACTCACAAGACCACCGGGGACACCGTTTTGAGTCGATTGAAGAGATTCAACGTGAATCGCAGCGCGCTTTGAAGACCATCCCCTGCCGATGACTTTTTGCATGCACTGAGAATTGGAGAAAAAGCTGGCATAAGCGCATTGTGTCCGGAGGGGATTACATTGAAGGCGATGAAATAAATTTGGAAGAATAAATAAAGAGTTTTTGAAAAAAAAAAATAACTGGTCTTACTTTTTGGGCAGAGTAGTACATTATCGTATTTCAATAATTTTAAATGTGTTTCTCTTACGTGGACAATTTGAAAAAAGATTTTTGATGGGGACAAGAAATCCATTCAAGATTCTCAGTTAATACAATAAATTAAAATCAGTTCTTAAATTGTTTTTTCAAAACCAAGTAAAAATTTTAATAATTTATTCATTACCTACCAATAATGATAAAAAGTAACATTTTTATTTAAATAAGAAATATTTGAAACTTGTAATATAAACATTAACATATTTCAACAAGTTTAAAAACATTTTTTTACTTGGATAGTTTCAAAGAAGTTATTTAAAAAAAAAAGGTTGATATAAGATATCAATGCGAGTTATTCCGGTTTAAAGAATAAATTATGATAACTCCATAAAAAAAATCTTGAAAAACGAAGTTTAAAATATTCATTTATAATCACTTTTTAGTGCTAAATACACATTTAGTTTGATTAAAAAAAAAAAAAAAAAAAGAAATTGAAAATTTTATTATTCTTTCCCATTTTCGCGATGGTTTAAAAACGTGCATGTTTTACGTGATAAATTAAATCTTTCAAATTTAAAATAGCTAAGAAATCTTATGTTTTGTCGTAATGTATTAAAGCTATGCATTGATGTTGTTCAAAATGCTCGTCTACGAATTGTTGATAGCAAAAATATTATAGGAGCAAAATTTGGAAAACCTGCGTTTGGTTGGGCTGCATAAGCCTCTAGCAGTATGAAGAACATTTTGGTATATTTTAATGGCGACAAAACTTAGCAGATGATATTTAGTATATCATGCCATCTACTTGCCATGAGTTGTGAATAAGATATATATGAACTAATTAAAAGATTCAGTGCAAGATTTATATGGACTGATTAGAAGATTCAGTACAAGATTTATATGGACTGATTAGAAGATTCAGTGCAAGATTTATATGGACTAATTAGAAGATTCATTACAAGATTTATATGGACTAATTAGAAGATTCAGTGCAAGATTTATATGGATATTCTCTTGATGATTTAAATAATCAAACAAATCTTCGAGCTCCAATGATCTATCCTTGAAAATAAACCATCCTGTTATGAAATTTTGAACTGGCTGAGTCTCACTAAATACTGAATGAGGCATATCTTTATAAATTGAATGCTGTGCACAAAATCGCCAAAAAGAAAGTGGCCAAAGATCCTCAAGGGTAAGTTTCTACGAATTTATATTCTACAAATTGCCTCTAAAAGGGCTCATCCTCGTGAAACAGCAGCAGCAAAAAAGTTGTTGAAACTAAACTTATTTCTGACGCCATTGACTCTAACTTTTTTAATACCTTGCATGATTTATACCTTCTGATAAGAATATGAGCTTTTAATTAAACTTGGGACACAATTGACGTTTTGAAATTAACAATGTGATCAACCTCAAACTTTTGAAATTTTTTTTTAAATAACGTATTCATCTATGGTTATTTGTTAGTTGCTTTTAACATGCAATTTCATTGAAATCGACGAAATTTTTCACTGAAAAACGAAGGAATCAAAAATTGGAATTTTACGAAATATTACATATATGCTTAGCTGATATGTAAGTAAATTTAACATTTTCATTTTAAATTCCAATGTTATTTTTTTAAATATATTTTCTAATGCTATAAGGTATATGTCCTATATATTAATATTCAGGCAACAATAAGGAAATATTTTAACAATGCAGTCCATAACAATGCAAACAATTTTATTATTACTAAGTACGTAAATAATGCAAAAACAAAACACATTGTTAGGATACATACATTGTTTTTGGCACTCTCTGTTGCTTCTCACATTTTGTTCGTGGCCATTTGAGCGAACAGCGATTATTTTGATTGCGATTAAATATATTGATTTTTCTGCAAAAAAAGCGGAGAACTTGTGCGATATTGTGACTTTATCATCTCTTCCGAAGGAGAAAGAGGTGGACTGATTTATTTTTGATATTTGAAACGGATTAAGGATGAGTTTCATTGAAGAAGGCAAACGTTGGTTGGGGAAGGCGAGCTTCACTGTCTTGTCGGTGATGCTTCTCATGAGTTGGGTTTGAGTTGAACGTTTTTGACGTCACCGGTGTGGTCTTGCTGATTGGATTTGTTGGCAAGAAGGTGAAAGATTCCGGCTACGACTGGACTGGCTACGACTGGAATCAGAGAGATCCTTTCGAAGTGGAATTGCTTGGATACAGATTACTTTTGCTGATCCTGTACTTTCACCTCTTCATGATTTGTATTCGTCTGCAACCCATTTTCACCCTCTTGATTACTGGCGTTATTGCAGATACTCTTAAAACCCACTTCAACTCGTGGGATGCTATTAAAGCATTTGCCAATCGTTAAGATTGATGAAAGAAAAACAATAGTCCAAGAAATATTTAATAAAATGAACTGTAAACAGCCTCTCGAACAATACAACAAACAATCGACCTGCATTTCCAAATTGGATGAAAAAGCATTAAAATATTATTTTAATTTCTTCAATTTCACATACCAACCAAATAAAATAATAATTTATATTGATCTAAAAGAAAACATTCTACTTCTCTCCTGTCATCCAAAAAGAGGATTAGGGCTCCTGGCGACACCTCTCTAAAAAGCGCATCGAGATTTCTACCTCCTGGGTGATGTGGAAACGAAATCACTCAAATTAAAAATTGAGTCGTAATTATTAAACTAAAAATTTATTTTGCTTTACTTGAATGCCTTTGGCGGCCTGATGGCCGATTGGATTACGCTCTGGTCTTTGGTACCACGGGCTTCAGGTTCGAATGCTGGCGGTGGCATGGATGTTTGTGAGTGGTTCGGAATCCACGTTAAACTGTAGGTCCCGGTCTATTTAGCCTGAAGTGGGCACAAGATGACTGTAGAGCGACAAACCAAATCAAAGCCTTTAAAATATTTATTTTATAATCGGGTACTTCTCCTTTAACTTTCTCTATTTGACTTACAATGAAAAGTCAATGTAAGAATGTCGTAAATGTAAGAATAAACATTAATGCGATGGAATCAAATCGAATTATTCTATTACATCAAAAAAACCTTGTTATAAATACAAATAGAAAAACAGAATTAAATTTAAGTTATGAATAGGAAATTGGAGATTATTTTTGACATAGCCGAAAATACGAAACTGTTTGAGTTAGTAATCCTTGCATTCCTCTGCATTTTTAAATTTATTTATAGCAAGTAATATAAAAAAAAAAATTGTTTAAATTTAATTCCTACTTTTTTTCACTCTATTACAGAAAGTCCTTTATAAATAATTTTCATTCATTTTTTAGGTTAGAAAAAATTATCTCTCTTTCTCACAGACACACTTTCCATCTCTCTCACTAATTTACTCAAATATTTAATTTTCCATTTTGTTCCCTCCTCGACTCAGACTAGAACCCAGAATGAAAAAAAGAATCTGAAAAAGAAATTTTTTTCCACACGCTTTGTCACTGACTGTAGTTATTCCTAAATTTATATCCTGCTAAATATCTTATCTAAGAGAAATTTTTTTTTCTCCTACATAAAACTAAAATTAATTAATTAAATTTAATGAAGGAAAGAATATTTTTAAGAACTGTATTAACATCCATCCAGAATATTTTACAGAACTGTATTAACATCCATCCAAAGTTCAAAAGAAATGTATTTGAACTCGCGTGGATGAATAAAAAGTATTTTATGAACGATTGAAAATTTGAACAAGATATATAGGGGGTGAATGTGAAATACTAGAAGGAATTGAATAAGTAACGTTGTTTAGTAAAAATTATTTTATGCAACTAATGTAATATTCAGGATGATCAGAGGCAACCCCACGATGTGCAGGTTCAATTAGCGTGTGGGCCGTATGCTGAAGGATGGAAGCTACCGTCCTTCGAGACTGGTGCAGAGTAGACAAACGACGCCAATCACGTATCAGATCTGCAAGAGATCGGGGCCAACGTTGCAGGGCAACTGGACTTGCTACAAGGTGCTAATGAATGCCGTGTGCTGGAAAATACCATTTTGTAGCAGCTGAATGTAGGCTAGTACAACATCTTATCAACGCAGAGTCATGTCGTTAATATGTTTCCGACGCGTAACAGGGGTGACTTGTCATCATGTCTGATGGCATCCCAAACCATTGTGCCACGTTGACGAGTGGTGTTCAACAACAGTGGTCGAATTGGCTTCGTCCCCTCTTTCACCCAGCGACTATTACATGAACTCATTGTGCCCTACAACCGTCCAAATGACCCTACACCATCGTCAATCTCTAACTTCGGTGAATTGGGATACTCGGTTTAAGCCGCTTTCAGCCATTGACCGTAAAAACTGTTCTTCCAGATATTGAGGAGATGATGGTGGGGAAGCCGCTGATCCTCTTCGGATGGGCACATCCAAAGAAGCATTCGTTGTACGTCTAAGTGGGTTGCGACGATTCGCATTTCAGTCATCGACCCATCTGGACTAAATTCTATGCAGAGTGGACATATCACAGTGCGTTTCATCAACGATATGACAGTAAAATCAACCTGCCGTTCGTAAGTCAACTCCTCGTTATCAGAACCGACTTTTGTGTCGCCGTTCAGGCATCTCAGACAGCTCTTTGGATTCAGTAGGCGACTCTCGATTTGTACATCAATTTCTCCCCTTCTATACCACACTATGACCAACTTGCATTTCAAATCATTTGCGTTGCGTATTTGCCGAAATTTGAATATTTATATGAAATTTGCATATTAATTTTCTAAGCCGGGCAATGTATCACATCAGTCTATGGAGTATAAAATAACAAAATGCTTTTGTTAGAAGTGAAAAATGATCACATAGAATTCAATTAACATTTCAATGGTAATGGTTTAAAATGAAGATTAATGGTTAATTTTCCTCTATAAAAGTTTATTGGTTGGATGGTTTTCCTTCTTGTCTAAGAAATGTATATTATACAACTGAGTGTAAGAAAGGTTTAGAAAAGTTTAGACAACAATTACCATCACTATTTTTCTTAATTTATATTGTAGAATGTTATTATATATTTTTATCATACAATAACCCTTGTCAAGCGTGGAATTTCAGAGAGCAATTTTCCATGTACTTCAATTGTTCTCATTTAATTTATTCAATCCAGAATTTCATTCACGTGCAAATCATTGGTTGTGTTTCTTCGTGGAATTTTAAAGGATTTCAAATGACCGAAGCAGTGATCAAGTCAATGTAATCGCGCAAATTACAAAAGCAAGCAGGGACAAAATATTGTAGAAGAAGACAACCGAGAAATATGAATGAAGAATTGGGTTATTTAATTGTAAACATACCGCTACTTTTGCAGTCAGCAAAAGTAGCGGTATTGAAAAAAAAAAGCGCCTTTAATTCACAAGAAGTTCATGGAATAGTTAAAAAGGACACAATAACTGTCTGATTTTTCTATAAAAATTATCCCAAATAAAGAAAGACGAGGTCACTTTAGGAGAAGCATTGAAAAACTCGTTGTTCCTTAAGATGACGCTTTTAAAGAGTTGAATCAGTCAAGTTCCAATGGTGAGGGTATCTTGTTTCAAGCGAAACTCACTGCCATTTGAAAGAAAAAAATAACTGCATCGTGTACTTAAATATTAAGCAGTACTGAAAACTCCTTCCGATTAACATTTCTTTCATTTGTCCCTTTTACACCCCCTCCCCCTTCACTCTATATGTTTGTTCTACACACTTTCGAATTATGTATAGATATAATGTTTTCACCGAGCTCTCAATGACCACCAACAGAGCCAAAATTTATAAATATTGTTTTAATTATTGTTAATTTAATATTGTTTTAATTATTGTTAATTTAATATTGTTTTAATTATTGTTAATTAAATATTGTTTATGCCATTGTTTCATTTGGTTATGAAAATTCACAAACATGAAAATAAAAAAATATATGCATGAATATTTTTTATGAAAAATGAATTAAATAAAGTGTAGTATATAACTTCGTAAAGTTAAATACTACACTTCTTACAGAAAGAATATGATACTTTGCACAAGTAACAGCATCCTATTTACTTCTATAAATTTAGACTCATTATGAGTTAATTCACATCCAATGAACTAAAAGGACGATCGATCATTGAGAGAAAAAAAGGCAAGAAAAAAAAAAATGTAACGCTTTCATTAAAAACACCATCAGCTCTTACCTCAATGAACCTATTTTTCAGGCATTCAATTAAAAGCTTTGCATGCATAAGTTAAGTTCAGTTCAGTATCCCAGCAACTCGTGATGGAGCAGTTGCACCTCGACTGCTTCAAAAACAAACTCAAAACTGCTTTCCAAAGATAAAAAAGTCTCATCTTTAAAATAAATCAATAACAAGTAATATAAAAGAAAATTTAAGTCCATTCCTACTTTTAAGTTGAATTTTTCTCTTACATTTGGGGCCATCTATTGGTAGATACATGCAATTTAAATCTAAAAAAAACTAAAATTAATGAATTAAATTTAATGAATGAATTAATATTGGAAAAAACTGTATTAACATCAAGTGTCATCCACTACAAGTTCAAAAAAAAAAAATGTATTTGAACTTGAGTGGATGAATGAAAAGTATTTTATGAACGATTGAAAATTTGAACAAGATATATATATATATAGGGAAAGTGTGAACTAATAGTAGGAATTGAAAAAAAATCGATTTGTTTTCATTAAAAATCATAACTTGATCGTGTTTGGTTGCCGTATTCACAGCTTTCGACAGGCCATTTGAAGCATTGTCAACAAAATGTTTCTTTTTAAATATCGTCGGTTATTTTTAATGATGAAAAAATAATTTTTACGAAGCAGTGTTGAGTCACCTAAACATTTAAATAAACACTAATCGATAATCGAAAAACCAGAAGAACTGCCATTCATAACGAAAGTTGAACCATCGGCATCCAGTTGAAGTATGGACCCACCGTCCCCTTACACCGTAATCCAAACACAGGATATTTACTGCACGTGGACTGCTCGTTTCTTCTCATAAATGTCCGAACCATTTCTATTTCCATTTAGCCTTGCCATTACTCGTTTCACTTCCGATCCGAGAGTTATTTGTCTAGGGTCTTAAGGTGCCTCGCTTTTTTCTGCTGCTGCAGTCAGTGCTCGTTTGGGGTTCCCTCCGGAGAGAGATATGGGACGAGACCGTCGAGGGCCGTAAAGGCAGAAGGGAACTCTTCCCATTCCTTGCTTGAACTGGGGCTGTCTAGTTAGAGGCATTACGCAGCGATTGGAATTTTGAGAGTGGTTTTGAAGGGATGCACAGACCTCGCTCTTGTTTTTCTAGCGGCATACCATGTCATTTTTATTTTTTAAAAAAGTTTTATAAACCTATCAGCTGTCACATGAAAAATTGGCAAGCGGCCCATGAAATGAAACACGGCGAGGTAATAGGAGAGAAAGAATTTTCAGAGAAATTTCATTTACAATAAACATAATATTAATTTTAACAATTAAAATTTAGAAAATTGACATTGAATTGACACAAATTTAAAAATTGATTTACAACTGTTAAATTATTTAATTAGAATTCCACAACAGCTGAACATCCCTGCCGAGAAATGGATTCGTCTTTTCCACTTTAAAACGGATGTTTGCTTTTCCACAGGAACATATATATATATGAATTCCATTTTTTTATTATATGACCCACTGTGGGTACATGCAACCTTTTGAAAAATGTGCATAGATGTTTTTACGTATGGAAATTTATACATGGGCAACTTCACAAACTAGCATTGTGTTAAAAGTTCAAATGAATGAAATTCGTTTTTAATTAATGGAAATGAATCTCCAATTCTATATTACAAACACACACATATACAGTGGGTAAAAAAAAGTATTGCCAATTGCCTTAATTTATTCATATTGACAAATAAATAAAATGTTATGCAATTTTAGCTGTCGTAAATAAATTTAAGACATCTTAGATATATAAAAATAGTAAAACTTTTATTTTAATTTGCATTTTTTACGATTTTTTTTTTTTTCAAAAACGAAAATTTGCATGTCAAAAAAGGATTGGCCAAGTTTTAACTGCTATGCAAATTTTGTTACATTGAAGTCACGTGTTTCGACTGATAAGAAACTCTACCGGTATAAAGTCTGCAAAACTACTCCAAAAGGGTCTATGCATTATTTTGCGATTACTGCAGTAAAATGACTTCGAAATCGAAGGAGTTGGACGTTAGTGTTAAAAACACGATTATTAGGCTCAGAAATGAAGGTTTAACTTATCGTGCTATAGGAGTGCAGTTCAATATAAGTTTATTTACTGTCAGAAGTGTTGTAAAAAGATCAAGGAAACAGGATCAACGGAAAATAAGACTAGAAGTGGACGACCTCGAATATTTTCTACAAGAGAAGAACGTGTCATTATTAACAAGGTTAAGAAAAACCTAAAATAAGTGCACCCCAGATAGCTAGAGATGTTGCTTTCATTTCGCAAAAGACTTTCAGCGTACAGACTGTGCGGAATGTTTTACACGAGAGAAGTTATTATGGAAGGGCAGCTAGAAAGAAACCATTCCTCTCGGAAATAAATAGGAGAAAGAGATTAGATTTCGCATATATGATCATTTATAGGCAATTGCCAATATTTTTTTATCCACTGTATATATATTCGTTTGATAAATATTGTATTAACCAAGTATTCATTGATATATTGTAGTGGATTCTAAGGTATATACATATAATTAATCGTTATAAAATATGCATGTTAATTAATCGTTTTTCGATTATTATTTAAAAAAATCTTGCATTTCATATAGATCTTTATTCCATTGCTGGTTTTCAGGAAATAAAATCAGAAAAACCAATAAAGATCTCAAACGATGAAAATTTTTGTAATATTTCTTATTTATAATGAGTAAAAATGAAAATACTTAAATTATTTATGAAGTTATACGTGTATTAGATATATATGCGAAGTAGAAAAAAAAACATCTTATAAAAATAAAATCCTTTTAATAAGATGCATTTTTTCATTTAAATTAAAGCCAAAAAATTATGGATTTAAAAATCACCTTATAAAATATAAATGCTTTTTCCTACAAAGTATTGTATACTAAGTCTCAATCTATACTGTTATTGTAATATTAATTAAAATCTATTGAAATTTTTCTTATTCATAGAAATGTAGCCTATATATATATATATATATATATATATATAAATTTGCTGTATATTTTAACTTTTTAAAATTTCTCCAATTCTATGAAGAGTTAAGAAGATAAGCTCATAATTCTATGAAGAGAAGCTCAGATTTTATTCTCGAAGAAACAAATATTTTAATACTCGGCATTACCCTATTTCAAACACGTGTTGTTGTTTTTTTTGCTCGTTATAGAATCCTAATCATTTTTATAAAACATTTTTAGCTCGTGCAAACAAGCTCACGTTACACACACATAGAAATATAATCAATTATATTTTTGAACAAATTATACATCTCCAAATTGGATATTCCGAAATCTCAGCAAAAGTTTTATTGACTTCCTAAATCTTAAAAGAAACACATATTGAATATTTGAAAATGTATCCAATAAATGTCTATTACATGCAGCATAAATAAAATCAAAGCTAATTTTTGGAATTCAAAATAATTTTATTTAATTTTGGTTAAAATTTATAAAATTAATTTTTTTCATTTATATTAATGAAAAAGAGCTTTAAAAATTGAAATAGAATTATAAATATATATAATTATAAATCGATTGAATGTGTTGTTGAAGTTTTTTTTTTTTTTTTTTATAATATATCCACTTGAAAATAATTTTTGCGCTCTATATCCAATCAAAATCATGGCATGATTCTTCTAAACAATAATTTTGGCATTTTTAAAGATTTCTAGTAAGTTAAGTTGCATTAAGTTTCCGAAATGGTTGAAGTACAACAACTAACATTTAGATTTTGGAAGATTGGATTTTTTTCAAAAACAAAAGCCTAACACATCGCAACAATGAACGAATCCATGCATTTTTCAAATCCTTCTATTAGTTCACACTCTCCTACATAAATCTTGTTCAAATTTTCAATCGTTAATAAAATACTTTTATTCAACCACTCAAGTTCAAATACATTTTTTGAAAGTAGGATGAAGTAGGATTTTGTAGTGGATGAACACTTGAACATTTTAAAGTGGATATATTATTTAAAAAAAAATTCAACAAAACATTCAATCGATTTATTTTAAAGGGTTTTTTTCCATCAATATAAATGAATTTATCGTTAATAAAATACTTTTATTCAACCACTTAAGTTCAAATACATTTTTTTGAAACGTGTAGTGGATGAACACTTGATGTTAATGCAGTTTTTCAAATATTAATTCATTCATTAAATTTAATTACTTAATTTTAGTTTTTTTAGATTTAAGTTGCATGTATCTAGTAATAGATGGCGCCAAATGTAAGAGGAAAATTTTAACTTTATTTATGAAGCACTTTCTGCAATATAGTGGAAAAAAAAGTAGGAATTGACTGTAACAAAGCATGTTTTTTTATATTACTTGTTTTAAATATGTTTTGCCCGCGTTTCCAGGAAAATGCAGCCAATTAAGAAATCTGTTCGATGGCTTTTCGCCAACACAGACGCCACCGGGATCGACACACTCCGTGCAACATTGAGACCAAAAACCACATCTTGGGGCTTCGCAAGTTCCCATCCCGAATGGAGGGGGACAGGGGTGGTGGCGGGGAAAAAAAAAAGAGTTCTAATAAAACAAATATAAAAAGACGAAGAAAGAACTTCTAATTTCGGGGTTTTTCTCCTTTTCGTTTTCAGAACTCAATGTATAAGAAGAATTTCAGGGAAGGGAATGAAAATTACATCCCATCAAACTGCAGAAAGTTGGAATCGATTTTTCTAATCGATAGATTGCATCGATAGGTACCGAAATCTTTTCCAAATCTTTCCGATTAAATCGACATTCCTCACCAGAAAAGACAAATAAAAAGCTTAGTTTGAATTTGAAATTTCAGTTGGAAAAGGCATTTTTAAACAAACGAATGTTACTTCTTCTTCAAACTTAACTTATAAAACGTTTCACTATCGAATGGAAAAAAATTCTTAAATAAGAAATCGCGTTCTATTTAACAAGTGGCAAACTATTGGAATAACGATCTTTAAAATAAAATGTTTATTTTAATGTGTCGAATTTTAAAAACTACTTTATGGGCGACTGTTGAAAATCACATCAAGCATTGGCTTTTATTTATTTTACTGTTTTATGTAAAATCAAGTTTGTAGCAGCTTAGATTTGTAATAATAATAAATTATAAATTAAAAATAACTGCCAATTAAAATATTATACTCAAAATTAATACGATATTTTTGTACTGAGAAAATGATGAAAAATAGTAGCAAAAATGTTAAGAATATAAATTTTTAACACATTTAATTCTGTACATTTTTAAGGTATTGGCGAAAGCATTTCTTTTATATCTTTACCATGAAGATAACCTAACCACATTCCCTTAGCATTCTTTATCTTTTGTATCTTTACCATTTTGCATCGTTACTAAAATGATATCTATAGCAAGCCACATTATGACGCTGTATTTAGTTGAAAATTAATAATATAATTATTTGTTCTTAAAAATCATCACATCTTAGCTATCATTTTGTTTTTTTAAAATCTTAATTATCACCTATTTAAATTTTTCTCATATAAATTCATCAAATTTTAATTAGATTTAAAATTATCGTAAACCATTACATATAATGTTAATTCAAAACCATAAAAAACATAATTTCCCTATAAAAAATAATTTTTATTCTTCTCAATTTAAGTATAGGAAACATTCTGTAAAAGCGCTTCTTGATACGATAGATTTTAAAGAAAGGAGAGCTGAAATTGGATAGAAATAAATAATAAAAAAAAAATGCCCCCAGCACAGCAACAAAACATGGGTTTTAAGTTAATCCACAAAAAATATTTATTTACGTTTAACAGAAAGTTCGTTGCTCATGGAGGAAAAATACTCGAGGATTGATTTATGAGTTTGTAAATGTCAAAGTGTGTTTGAAAGCATTAATCGTCCATTTATGTCTGCAGGGAAATATTCGAGAAGTTAATCTTCGTTTTTTGGGAAACGGTTTCGTGAAGCAAGCCCATTCTTTTGTCATTAGCAACACATGCTCCCTAATTGGAGGGGGATTTCTGTGTATAACAGTTGTTCTTCGAATAGAAAGTGAAAAAAAATTTCATTTACATTAGAAAATGCGATAATCATTAGAGGATTTATTGATTTTCTTTTTTAACTTATAATTGATTTTCCATTTTAAATTCTCACTTCTACAAGTAGTACGTAGCATTATGCGCAAAAGTTTCATTGGTATCTTTAAAGAAAAAAAAAATGTTACGGCTTTTTTTTTTTTTTAAATTAAAAATTAAGTTTTTTAAGATTTCAGTTACAACAGAACAATTTTCAATTTTTATGAATAAATAAAATTGCATGGATTCATGAGTTAAATATAGAATAACAAAAACATTTTAATTAACTATATTTTACAACAGTTTGTTTTACTGGTGTTTAAAACTCATTATTTTTTGATGTGTTGAATTCTTCAATTGATGTAGTAAAAAAAAAACTATTTGTAATTAGTAATATTATAATTACAATTTGTTATTATTAAACCAAGTTACATAATGTTATTATTGCAACATGTTACAAACTATTTATAACTTGTTTCTTCAAAACAAACTATAACTAAACATGCGTTTTTAAATTGAACATGAATTTGAATTTTTAAAAGTGAAAAAAATATTATGAACTTAGAACAATAACAATTTAAACTAAGCATAGTTAGACATTTTACAAATTAAAAAAAAAAAAAAAAATGTTTATAAATGTTACTTAGAAAATAACAGTGAAAAATAGTATTCCGTAAGAAAGAAAGTTATGCGAAACTATGCGATTCAGAATATTTTTATAAGAAGCTATTAAAATTGTTTTTACCACATATAGATTCCTTTCAATTTTCAACTAAAAATAAGAAAATCCAAAATTTTATATAAAAGATACCATGATTTCTATTTTCATTCAATTAGAACTTGCCCAAAATATTTTTAGGTGAAAGCTTTATATATCATTAGAGCAAAAATTCCAAAATTTAAATTGCATACCATGAATCTATACTTTTAAAATAGTTTCGAACTGCACTGCTCCCCTTTTATAAAAGTAATTTGATCACTAACAGTTATATACTTATTGTAAATATTTTGTGAATTATATTTAATAAGTTAACTACAAATTTATTTTCATGTAACTAAGTATAACTTTAATATAAACTAAGTATAAACTTTATTTTCATGTAACTAAGTATAGAGATGCAAGAAAAATTTTAAAAATTGTTATTCATTCTTTATCAAAAATATTTCCAAAGAACAGGGCCTCCAATAACACGAACAAAAGTTATATTACTCAATTTTCCTATAGTTAATATTTACTCCAACTTCTCCTCTTTTAAAACTAGAACTCATCAAAATCCAAAGTGTCCCTAGGCACACAGTCCGCTTTTGCACTTGTTGCTCAAACACAAACAGAACACCGCGCGGGCAAGAACACAAAAGTTCGAGATCTTAAAATGGAATTTCATTTTTCCTCCATCCAATAATTCTTGAAAGAAGAAGAAGAAGCCGTGATAGAGGGACACGAGTTTTACTTCTGGCTAAGAAAAAGAACGATTTCATGTCCTATTAGAAGAATTCTTAATAGAGAGCGGGAAAAGTCCTCAGGCTAAGAGGTTGAAACTCAAGAATAAAATGCTCGTCATACATTAAAGATTATGTTCCAAAAGTTTCCATCCCATCATGGTTTAGATCTGTTCTTCTAGTTGAGCTCGTTAGTCAAGAGAGATACTAAAAATTGTGAGAAGTGGTGCAGTGGAAGTTGTTCTCGAAGAACACGCACGAGTCTTCTTTTTTTTTTTTTTTTTTTTTTGCCTGCGCAAGGAAGGAATTAAATTACAAAAAGGAAAGCGCAGTCGAAGCACTCCCATCACTTAGTTGGAGGAATATTTTGGAAGCGGATTATTACTTAGAAATACTATCTTTAATAGCTGGGAAAAGCAGATTATTGTTAACATGCTTTTTCTATTACTTATTTTATAGAAAACATTATTTAAAAAGTTCTTTGAAGTATTTTAATGCATAAACCAAATGAATAAATTCCACAAAGACATATACTCTAATGGCTTGTTAATAGTTATGAATGTTATTACTTGTTTTACAAGAGAAAGTTTAAAAGGTTAAATTATGAACGATGAATTAGCCATTTTAAACTCTTTCATAAAACTAATCAAATTAGAGAATTTTTGTTAAAATTAAGCAATAACCAATGACTTGAATGAAAGTAATTAACTGGGAATTACTACAGTGACTGCAAAACTCTTAAATGGGTTTGCATTTAAGCTTATATGAACCCAATTAAAATATTTAAAAAATAGATATTTTCCGGTGATTTGGCTTTAAAATCTAGATAAAACTAATATTCAGCGAACAAAAATAACAATCACATTAACGCAGGGACTTAATCAATTAGCATTGCATAAAAACTTGAGACATTACAATAAATTTCAGAAAGAAAAATGATAATTGAAAACTTTCTTCATTTTTATAGATTGATGAGAATGAATTATGAGTTATCCAGTTTGTTTGTTTTGTAAAAAAATATGAAATAAATAATATGGTGGAAAATCCTTTATTTTACTCTACGGAGTTAGAATATACGAATGATCATAATTTAAATATATTAATATTAATATATTATATTAATATTCTCATTTATTATATGTTCTAATTTTACATTTTATTATATATATTATCACACATTATTTTTCCGTTAAAAACATTAGTTGCGCGAATCTACCTTGAGAGCCCAAATAGCAAATAATTCATTGATTGTTTTTGGAAAGGGTTGCTCATAAATAACGTACAGGCCGGATTTTTCTAAAGGCTAACTAGGCTTCAACCGTGGGTCTGAAGATCAAGAGGGGCCTACATTCAAATTGTTAGCAAAATTAGAATTACACTATTCTAAAAAAGTAAACACTGAATCAAAAATAAGGAGAAATTCTACACATATGAATAGTAATGAATATAATAAGTAATTTACAAACTTAAAAATGGGAGGTGAAAGGACCTCATAAGTGGAATAGCCTAGGGCCTCTTTTCATCTAAATCCGGCCTTGATAACGTAACTCAATAAAATAAATTATGTGTCGTAAGATCTCGCTGAAATAAGGGTAAATCACGTGTCCAATACCGATGTCATGGCCGTTTAATGTAATTACGACCCTATGAAGCTGTGATGGCGTGGAGTTTCATATTGTGGACACACAAAATTCGTACCGTTTGTTATCACGAGTTTACTGAAATAATCTTATCTGCAACATGTCAGATAAATGCTACGAGCTACTTTTAAGCGAAAAAAAAAAAAATGCCTGATAGGATTTTATTCTGTAACACGGTACAAAAATCAATCCTTTTGTGGAATCTTTCCACCCTCACAACTGCATTGGAAAATGTGAAAAAAAATGTTTTGAATGTTTTTATTTATTTTCATGTATCACTTATCTAATTATGTACTATTGATTTTAAAATATAATATATATTTTTAAAAAATCCAGCCATTCATTTAGGTTAACCCTGTAATTGTATCATAATTATCTGGATAAATAAAAAATATGCACCAAAGTATCGTTATCAATACAAGTGCTATGTCATTAAATAAGTTAAACGACACATAAATTCAAGAACAAAAGAAACTACTAAAAATTATTCTTTAAAACGTCTTGACGCCCTGAATCAATGGTAAATTTTCTTCTAAACAAGTAATATATAAAAAAATTTTTAAGTCAATTCCTACTTTTTTCACTATATTTCAGAAAAGTCCTTCACAAATAAAATTCAAATTTTCCTCTTACAACTGGTGCCATCTATTATTAGATACATGCAACTTAAATCTAAAAAAACTAAAATGAATTAATTAAATTTATTTAATGAATTAATATATGAAAAAGTGTCATCCACTACAAGTTAAAAAAAATGTATTTAAACTTGAGTGGATGAATAAAAAATATTTTACGAACGAGTAAAAATTTGAACAAGATATATATAGGGAGAGTGTGAACTAATAGAAGGAATGGGGAAAAAAAATCAATATATTATATGTCTTATATGAGTAAAAGTCTTATACGAGTATTAATCAAGAAACCTAAAATAGCACAAGTGATTGAATGAAATTTTTAAATGAAATTAATTTGTTTAACTGTTTATTTTTATTTTCTTTCTTTATTTCTTTTATCTATTTACTTTTGGTTACAAAATATGAATGGGAACAAATCCATTTCTGAATTTTCTAATTTTTAAATTTTGTTGTCTTTAGCCTAATCGCATCATTTCATTGTAGATGAATCTCGGAAATGCCACAGAATTAAGCAGAATTTGCAATAAATCAAAAAACACTAATTAAAATATTTTTATAATGTTTCGGTTTTTGTTAAACTGAAAGTCGATCTCAATTTACCTTTTAATCTTTCATCAAAACCTGATAAACTTTAACAAATATGAAAGGTTTTTTGTGGAATTTAAAGCTTGCACAGGATAGAGTGATCCGCACGCACCTTCAACAGTAGATAATTAAACATACCATGAGCATGCAGTGGCAGTGCATTGCTATTATAATATTCAAACAACAGCCAATGAGATCATTAAAAACGCAAATTAATTTTAAACCTCATTGCAAATATTAGGAAACTTAGAATATTATTCAGAGTGTTTCGGTTCTATTATGTGGTTCGTTCGATTAAACGAAACCTTTTGAAGTGTTCCACAGAAATCCAAAATGCACTGTTCTCGAATTTAGCAGAAAATTTTAACTTTCGAGTAAAACTCTAATCTACTGCAACAAAAGAGTCAAATTTCACGAATCACTGCGCTATCAAAAGCCTTTTTGTGCGTGAGTTCAAAGCGTTCATTCGTGCGAAAGGCGAAGCACAGAATGTCTCTCGTGTCGTGTGTCAACAAACAAGAAACTTCTGTTTATCTGCAGCTTGTTAGGACACATTGCTCGTAAATAAAGGTTTGTTCTACAAACGTCTGCTGCTCGTGTACACTGCGCAGCAACAACAACAACAAAAAAAAAATGATAAAGCACGCAGAATGACAAGGATTGCAGTAAATTTGTACACTCTCTGACAACACAAAAAGCACTTCACGGTGTTGAGTTACTGTTCATTTTCATGTCAGGCCTGGCGTTAAATTACATGCGGTGTTTGAATACGCTGTTTAATTCCCATTTTATTTTGTAGAGTTTCAAAATCTGTGAAAGGTACTGCTTTTAAGAAAATTACTCTTTTATTTTTATTTAATCAACCGGTCTATTGATGCACCGTCTAGACTTGAAACGGGTGCCGTCATTAAAAAGATGGGCTCCACTGATAGTGCTGAATTTTAAATCTCCCTTTTGTTTCTTAAGCTACACCTTTTAAATTAAAATGCTCGAGATCCATCAAATAAAAAAAAAAAATAACTGAAAACTTGTTTTCAGAAACATTTCAATTTGAACAACATTTAAAATTTATAATTGCAATGCATATATATATATATATATATATATATATATATATATATATATATATATATTTTGTTCTACACAAAGAAAAGAAATCAGAACAGTGAATGCATTTTCATTTAAAACTAAAATTCTTTATCAAGGCGTATAAAATTTCAAAAAGAAAATGCCATAGATTCATATTTTAATAACATATTCAGAAGAAAATGTATGATCTTTTTTAATACTGCTTGCAGTACTTTAATAGAGCACGTATTTCCTCGTAAATATTTTCTCTAGAAGAAACGTTGATGGACTTTAATTTACCAAATGTATATATATATATTTTTGCCATTTTATACTTTTTGTATAATATTTGTCTTTAAGAAATATACTGTGCCCCAAAGCATGAGAAAACACAGTCTTAAATATTATTTTCTTATTTTTTCTCTACGGTAATGAAGGCGTTTCCTGTAATTAATAAACAAAGATTTTATAAAAATCCCCCAAAAAATGGATTTCATTTAAATGTACCATATTTAAATATATTAGTAACACATTTATACCGTGAATAAGTAATAATGCTATAGCTACCTGATTTTTTATTTTTATATAATTCTTGTTATTACTTATGCCTATCCTTTTTATTTTACGATTCTTTTTGTTTTTTTTATACTCTTATTGTTCTTATTTTCTTTCTAATTTATATTCGATTTTCTATATTCTTTCCTCATTTTCCTTAAAAAGAATTTTGATTGAAAAAATGCAATTTGTTAAAATTATCTTTAAAATTAAAGGGAAAAAAGGCGAACTTCAGTGAATCAAACTAATGAACAGCACTCCCAAATGATATCTTTTGCATCATTCATTTCTATCAGCACTTCCCTTTCTGCAACTTAAAACTGTCATTCCTCCCCCTCTGCAAACATCTCTGGCAACTGGCGTACCGATTACGGAGTACCCATGGGGGAAATACCCTAAACCTCCTCATCTTAATTCATAGATAAGATTTAAATTTTAATTGGCTGCTTTAATGTTAGTAAATATAAAATAAAAGTTTAAAGTTTCTAAAATTCAATTAATATGGTACTCAAAAGTACTAAAAATAAATAAAAGTCAAAGTAAAAGTAAAAATAAAAAAAAAAAAAAAAGAATTTAAGTTAAGTTTAAATTCGGTACAATGAGGGACCCGTTGTAGATGCCACAAGACATTGAAAAAGTAAGCAAAACAGTGAAAGGGTTATGCCGAACGGTAGGAGCCATGGTTAAAATATCCTCACAAAAAAAAAAAAAAAAAAAAAAAAAGGCCGAGCAAACATCTCGACGCGAGTATTAACGACCTGACACGAACGTAACTCGAAAAACACGATTTGCCTTTTTTCCGTTCGAACGTTTGACCAGGACGCCCTCTACCCACAGGCACCGGAAAACTTGGCAGCTGTTTTACTTAGAAAATGACTCAAAAATCTCCGCCTGTGTTTATCGACAATTGTGTACGCAGGGCCAACTGGCGAAAAGACAGCCGCTCACTCGAGGAACATTCCTCAAGGAGATTTCAAGGTCATCCTGTGACACTCTGCATTCGAAAGAGAAGTTCTGTCACTTTTCATTTTTATTCTTAACCGTGTTTGCCGAGGAGGAATTTTTCGCAGATATTCAACAGGTGGATCACAGATTTTCCCTTGTCACTCAAAAGTGCAATACAGTATTTCCCAAAGTGTTTTTCAAATCATCCACTTCTGAATATCTTTTGCATGTTCCGTAATTTTCATAGACTATTCCAGGGATGGGCAAACTTTTTTTCGGTCGCGGGCCAAAAATTGAAAAATAAAGTTTGGCGGGCCAAGACAAATTTTTCTACAATTTTAGAAACAATATACAAGTATTACAATTTAAATATGTTAATGAGATGAATGAAATTGTGATTCCATTTTTAAAAAGTTCCTTTTATTGAGGTTCGAAGTGAGATGTACTGATTCTAAGGAACGAGACTAAATGCTCATCTATCAGTCTACTACTGAAATAATTCTAAGTTCATAGTTGAAAACACTTGTTCACATATAGCAATGATTTTCTGGGCGTGAGATATTAAATTTGGGAAGCATACTTTCGATAATGATTTGTAAAACTCTGACAATCTACAACTATAACTAATGAAGAACTTCAGCTTTTAACACTGTACCGACTGAAAGCTGTCTGTGCTTGCTATTTCCATCTATTTATGTTTTGTAGAACAAAATAGTGAAAGTAAAAATATCATCAGTCCTTTGAAAAAGGTAGGAAAACAATTATATTTCATGAAAGTAGAAAAGGAGATGGATATATAATATATAAATATATATTTAATTTAATTTGCCTCTGACCGGCAAATTAAAAATTCCGGTGTTGTGTATAATATAATGTGGGCCGGAGGTGGCCCATCCCTGGACTATACATTAAAATGCCTGAACTGTTTTTTTTTTTTTATTTCCCGTTACGTGCATGATAAGCTACTATAATCTCGTTTATTTATTTTTTTCCTCGGGAAATTTAGTTAATAACTAATGACATTTTTCTTTCCTGAAAATAATAAATAAACAGTATGCACGATTGGGACAATAATTAATTATTTCTAAGGAACATAAAGATGACAATTTTTTAGAATTTTTTTTTATGATAAAATGTAATGCAAAATGTAGAAGTTTCCTATGGCTTTTTAAAATTAATTCAAGCCTTTGTGAAAAAGAACATTTATTTATTTTACCTTTTACCTTTACTTAATAACATTTTCATGAGACGTGTCTGCCGAAAATATCTTTATTTTTTTTATTTTTTATTTTTTTAATCTTGGTTATGCACACATCTTTTAAAAAGATTTTCATTACGTTGTATTAATGCGTTATCAGAAATATTCCTACAGAAGCACGAAAAATGTTGTGCTAACTCAGATCACTGGTTTAGTTACTAAATCGGAGCACAAGAATATTTTTATGCATAATAATTTTATATGAGTAAATATATATAAACTTACGCTATCGTTGTAAGCATATAATACATTTATTTATACAGATTGTAGTTTCACTTGAACATATCAATTAAAAGTTACAATTAAAATTTTTAAAGATGCACTAACAAAGCATCATTTTTAGCCTAAAACTTTTCGCTACGAAAAGTGCACACACGCAGCAGATTCAGTGTTGTTCAGGGTGCTCTGCAATTCGATTTCGAAACTGGTGGCATCTGGAGGATTCACATCTTTTTGGAGCCCAATGAAAGAGATGTTTTCGCACAACAGATTTATAGCATCCATTTCTGGCATAGACACAGAAGTCTCTGGGGTTTCGAACCAGCCCCCTTGGTTCAAAAATCTAACACGCATTATCCACCAGGTCGCTGAGGTCCAAGCTAATATGTTTAATTTCCAGCAAAAATTATATTTGAACTCAATAAAGAAACAGAGGATTGAAAAATGAATTTAAAAGAAGTAATATAAAAAAAAAATTCCTACTTTTGTTTCACTATATTGCAGAAAAGTCCTTTACAAATAAAGTTGAAATTTTCCTTTTTACATCTGACGCCATCTATTGGCAAATACATGCAACTTAAATCTAAAAAAAACTAAAATTAATTAATTAAATTTAATTAATGAATTAATGTTTGAAAAACTGTATTAACATCAAGTGTCATCCACTACAAGTTCAAAAAAAAATGTATTTGAACTTGAGTGGAGGAATAAAAAAAATTCCCAAACATTCAACACAATTCCCATTATTTTATGAACGATTACAAATTTGAACAAAATATATATAGGGAGAGTGTGAAATGATAGTAGGAATTGAAAAATGTATTATTTAATTATTTATAAACTCATTATAAGCGATGTGAAATATTTAACGTATCTAATTAATATATTTCTGCCTTCCAAATTCTGCAAAACTTTCGAAATAGTTTCAAATAAAGTCCGTCTGGACTTCATTTTGAAGTCTCTCCCCCATTTTTAGAAATCTCGCTGTTGACACTTTCGCAATGTCTTCCTCTGTTGGGTCTAGACTTATTGCAACTCAAAGGATTTTGGAAGAAAAAAATATTTTTGCAAATCAAAAGTAATAACAAGTTTAGCTGAATAAACTTCATCCTAAAACTGCCCGTCGTACTGACTTCGAATGTCTTTGGCGTCCGATTCAAAGGACAATTGATTTCCTTAATTAAGAAAGGGTGACAGCAGCTCTCTTCATTCAAAGTGTCTTGATGATTTCGAATTTCCTTAGCTAAAGGACGCTGTGGCATTTCTGGCGATTCCTTTTATCATACGTAAATTAAATTTTTAAAGAAAATAATAATAAAGTAACGTCTTAAAACTATTGGAAAAGTTTCACATAGGAATTGAAGTTAAAGACATCATGAATATGGGGCGTCCCGTTATTTCAATTCCTTCTATTAGCTCACACTCTTCCTATATATATCTAGTTCAAAAAAAAAAAAATTTTTGAATTTGTAGTGGATGACACTGGATGTGAATACAGTTTTTCAAATATTAATTTAGTCATTAAATTTAATTCATCAATTTTAGTTTTTTTAGATTTAAGTTGCACATATCTACCAATAGATGGCGCCAGATAAACTTAAAAAAATGAATGAAAATTATTTATAAGGGATTTCCTGCAATAGAGTGAAAAAAGTAGAATTGACTTAACATAAAAAAACTTTTTTATATTACTTGTTTGTTTGGCGATCTTTGGCGCAGTTGGCGAGTTTTCTTGTTTTGAAATCCATGGCCACTTTTTAGGGTGATTTGTTTGTAAGTAATTAACGTGAAACCCTCCTGGAAGCATTTACAAACATTTTTTAAGAATTTCCATCTTTGAAATAATCAATATTAATTTTTTAGTACTTTAATTTTTTTTTTTTTTTTTTTTACATTCAAAAGTAAAACTGTTACAGAATTAAGTAATATCTTAATGACTGATATCAAAAATCCATAAAAAGTAAATTCTAAACAATCACAATAATGTCATTTTGTCAAAAAGTAAATTCTAAACAATCACAATAATGTCATTCCCATACGTTTATCAAAATGAGAAAGAAGAACATATGTTTAAATAAAATGCCTCTTAACAGATAAGAATCTAAATTGCATACTGTCACAGTTTTTAATAACTTAAAGCACTCTTTACATCAAAATAAAAGAATGCTTAAATATTTTGAAAAACTTAATAAAAAGCAGATTTTTCTCAATCACACATAATTAGTTGCTGTTTCAAGAGAAATTTTAAAAACTAAATGTCCCAAATGAGCCCTATAAAAATCGGGCTCAGATGGAATTGTACAGATTCATCACTCAAAGGGAAATCAATTTTTCGAAACTATCTTTTTTAATTTTATTGCAGTTTAAAAATGAGAGGCATCCGATAAAGTTGCATATTTAATTTTGTAGCTAAGAATTTCGACGCGTTTTTTAGCTAAATATTTTTTATTTACTATTTTAATTTTATTTTAAATTCATTACCGCTTTAAAAAACTGTCAGAGTAGGTGACACAAAAATCTCGGTAGGCAGAAAGTGTCATCAGTAAGTGAACTTTAATAGGTTGAATATTTTTTCTCGAGAATTTAATCTCAACCTTATTTATGCTTCTTGCATTTATTATCTTTTAATAAGACTTCCTCAAAAATGTTTAATTATCGATTCTATGCTGTGCGATATAATAACTATTCAATGCTATGCATTCATTGTCGTATGATTAGTATTAAACGTTTAATTAGTATTAACTTTTGAGTATTCGACATTTGATTAGTATCAGAGTTTGATTAGAATTAGCTTTTAAGCATTACAGAGATATGCAAACATCATTCAAATTTTATAATTTTTCCCCTAAAATTTTTAATTCTCTTCACAGTATTGGCTGCCAATGGTGTTCAAATGAGGTCGACGGCAGCTGATAGAAATTTATGATTCAACGTGTCTATTCAATCCTGCTAACATGAATAATGTCCATTCTAACTGACAGCATAGCATCTGTAAGCACCTAAAATTATTTTGCACACCCATCCATAAGGTCAAAAATGAAATTAAACCAACACAATGCAAGCAATAGTATGCATGAACAAACATCATAACTGTAAAGTAAGGAATTTAAAAACCTACATAAGCGGGTTTTCTTTTTTTTTTTCCCCTATAAGAATTCCGTAAAACAATACGCTTCGACAAAACGTCAAGGGATACCAGAAAGGGGTTTGGCGACGCCTGTTCTGCAGGATATAAAGAATTCTTAGAGAACTCAGTCTCTAATTCTCGCTACACTATGTCTTACAATTAGGGCTCTTCTTTCAGCTAACAGTTGTTTAAGATCACTACTCCCAGTATAAAGTAAAAGCTCGTCAAAACCTTTTATCGGTCGCAGCACTACCCCTTTCTTTGTCCCACTTTCATGTTTGACCATCCCCCCCACTCCCCCTCCAGAGCACACACTCTAGAACCAACAAGAAAGATAGCACAAGAAAAATAAAAGGTCACTCAGGCCTGGTTGACAAATAGAGATTAAGTGATCCGTGCAGTTCTTGCCTTGTTCTAGTGGTAGAATGAGGGTCGTTCCGTCTTTTACGAGGTCTTGCCATGTACCTTAGGGCACTCCAATAGTTTAATTGTGCGTGCTGTGCACCCAAGGGATCTGGTAAGAACCTAGGACGGTTTAGACACACAGGAACGGATGAGTGGTTAAGTGTCGATGGAATTAAGTTAAATGATGTCGCGGCCAATTAATATTTAAATTAAATCTAGTACCATATATTAGGCCAATTTTATTCACCCCTCCTTCACCGAGGCTTTTAATTTTGAAGAAAACATTTATATTTAAAATATTCAGCCAATATCGCAGAATTACTCTTAAATATTAATATGAACACATTGATTTGTTTGATTACAATTGTTTAGTTTTCACCAATATAGTTTTCTTTTATTAATTAGTTTGAAAAGTAAATCCAAATGTTTAGTTATTGAAATTTTCTGAAATATATATACATATATATAGGCAGCGGTTCTATGAAGTTTTGTTCTTGAAACTTAAAACTACATCAATTTATTTGCCTTTTATACTTAAGTATACAAATCCAATTTTGTAATAGATCTTCTTAACCAACATTTTAATTAAAGATGCAATTTAATAATAAAAAAAAAAAATCTTGCATATAAAACTTTAATCGAGATTGATGTATAAAAGCTTGCATTACAACTACTTTTAAAATTTATGATATGATTCCATATATTGATAGATAATCAATTTAATAAAGATAGGACGACGTGAAGGAATTATATGTTAGAAAAGATAATTTATAAGCGTATTAATTTTATTTAAGATTGGCCACACAATATTACCTTCTAAAAATAAATAAGCATTTCTAATAAGCTGCTTAAAACGAGGGTAGTAATATTTTCGAAATCTTTAAAATTAACCTATAGTTTAAATTATTGCTTTATACAAACTAATTAATTTTTTTTACTACATTTAAGAATACTACACAATAATACAAAAAATTTAATTTGATATTGAAATTTAATAGTTAAACTACAAAATTATGAAAACCATTATTTTATATAAAAAAAAAAAAAAACATCCTTGAAGATTTCTTTTTCTCTTGAATTTCAAGACATATAATCAAGACACAGTACTTTTCAAAGATAATTATAAGGCTTTTAAAAAAGATTTAATCTTTAAAAGCGTATTTGGAAGTAGTTTTTAAGAATCATAAAAGCCGCTACATATTTAAATCTCAATTTTCATGGATTTTCAATTACGATATTTATAGTTTACAAATCAAAATCATAATCTAATAATCAAAATCATAAAAAAATCAAAATCATAATAAAATCAAAATCATAATAAAATCAAAATCACAGTTTTCAAAACTGTTATTAATATCAAAATTAGGCAACAAATTAAAAATTCTGACTTACATGATAGTGATTATTTTATTGAATCTAAGGTACATTTTATTAATATTTTACTAGTAAAAAGATCTCTGTCAAATAAATATTTTTTTTCCAATCAAAATGTCATTAAATAAGAAAAACCTAAATAGATTTCGATATGTCATTTAAAAGGAAATATGCCCTTCTGAAAAATTCTCTTCAGTTTTCGTCAATTGCAACGTATCCTAATTAAACGCCAAACTCCATTCAATTTAGGAATAGTTGAATTCCACAAGTTTCAGTTTTTCAATTCCTACTATTAGTTCACACTCTCCCTATATATGTCTTGTTCATATTTTCAATCGTTAATAAAATACTTTCCGTTCATCCACTCGAGTTAAAATACATTTTTGAACTTGTATTGGATGACACTGGATGTTAATACAGTTTTTTTCAAATATTAATTCATTCATTAAATTTAATTAATTAATTTTAATTTTATATGGGAGAAAAAAAATTTCTCTTATATAAATTATGAAGCATTACAAGACATGGATAGAATGAGAAATTATAGACCACCATCAGCTTCATAAATTAGAAACGGGGGAAAAAAAAAAATAGAAAGCGAATAAATAGCAACAAACAAAAATAATAGTTCAACACCCGATATTGAAAGAAAAATGAAAAATTGCAAGGAATTTCGCTTTCTATTTTGCCACTTAATAGTGTGATTCTGTCATATGTATATACATATTTATATTAATTGCAATTATTTAATAAAAAATAACTAAAATAAAATTTTTCTTTGTTGACCTGAGTAGGAATTGACTTTAATTAATTTTTATATTATTTATAGAGAGTTTAATATCCTTAACTACCTTGAAGTTCAGCTTGTTTTTTGTGCATTCTGTGAGAAATGTTTGAACCATAAATTCCATTTTCACTCTCAAGAATATCACCAGGATTCTTCAGATATTCAGTTTTAGTGGCAATTTTTTTTTTTTTTTTTTTTTTTTGGCTGTTCACTTCCAAATGATAAAATAATGTTAATTTTTTACAGAGCTCTTGGATGAAAACAAAACACTGTTCAAAAGTACATTGAGTTCAATACAATATTTGCAGAAGTCAAATACATGTTTTGTACTGTTAAACATTTTTATTTTTTCGCAGATGAAAGGAAGCACACACCATCAAATATGACCTCTTTAGACAATTCTATGAAATTTTTATAATTGCAAGTGGCTCTTTCCGTACATCCATAAAGGAATAAATAACATTAAAATTTTGAAAATTGCTTTATTTTAAGAACTTTTTTTTTGGGGAAAGGTATATTCGTGTGCATCTTGAAATTTTTTTGAGACCTTCAGAAAACCAGTTATAATAATAATAGAGACTGTGAGACTCGTTATAATTTCTACACACAGAAAAATTTGTGTTGAAATTTTTAAATTGGTATTTAAAAAAAAAAAAATGAATGAATGCCTTTTTTATTTTTTTATTGTCAGATTACTCAGTAACAACATAGAATAACATGAAGCCAAGTTTTCAAAAGACAACAAGTTTTTTTTTTTCAGCATCACTGCAAAACAATTTATGTATTGCGAATTAGTAAATAAACCTTAGAAAAGATATATATGAATTAACATATAGGAACAAGCCCGTCGTTTCATGTTATAGTTATGGATTTTATGAACCCAGAATTACGTGCAATGACAGTTTGTGTTCCCACATTAATAAAAGCACTAGACTTATAAACAACTAAATCGCATCTCAGTCGTGTTTGCATTTAGAACAGCGGAAACAGAATAAAAATAACGATTTGAACGGTCTCGAACTATTTTTGCAAACGTTCGTCAACTTCCGGAACAAGGATATTTATTTTTCTTTGTTATAATATCAGATAATTATAGAAATCTAGCAAAACCTAAACATATTTCGTTAGTATGTATTGGATTAAGACAAAAAAAAAAAAATAATTGTAATATAAAATTTTAAACTTAGAACTCTAATAATCCAAAGGGAAAAATTTATAGAAATTCATAGTGGCGTATTTAAAATATTAAAATGACGATAAAAAAATTTTAATAACAAGATTATTAAATTTAAAGGTCCTTCAACTTTATAACGTATTTTAAAATTCTTGAAGATTTAGAAAATGTTCTCTTCTTTTCTGTTTATTTCCATTTATGGTACAGCACCAGAGTCGCAATAAGTAAACAGGTGAAGTAATAGCAACATGAATCGATTAAATATTGAGTTGGCAAGTAATTACACATTTTTTGACTTTTAAAATAAAAATTTTTTTTTTTTAAATGACTGAGAAAACGAAAACAAAACTGTCTATCGAAATAATTATATTCATCAAAAACGTACAAGAAATACTTTGACGCTATAAAATATTTCTTCTACAATGATCGTCAATAGTTCAATATATATATATATATTTTAAAGTATTTGCCTTTATTTCCATCCAATATACGATTTAAATAAAAAAAATCATTTTAAAATCTTTCACAAGTAATCCCTATATAAAACCAGCTTTTACGCGGGGATATTTTCCCAGTAACACTTTCGTCGGCCACGCTTTCAAGGGATCAACAGCCTTAGATGTGCTCGATGTCCGTGGAGTATTTCAAAAATATGCCGCAAGAAAATTCCCTTTTTGAATTCTGTTTCTGTCTAAGCCCGACGAGAAATACTTTTGCAGCTGCTCATTATATAGCGGGATTCCAAAAGTAGCCATTTTCAGCCTAACAGAGGTGTTTTTTTTTTTTGTCTCTTTTACTTAGAACACATCCCGCCCGTTTCAAAAGCATTACTTTAATTTACTTTTATTAGAAAAGAGTTTTTTGGGAACACAGAAATGTGTCGCATATTTTTTGAAGCTTAACATTGAAAGCGGCAGCTGGAATTGAAAGACATAAAACTTTCGCCGAAGGAAATGGCCTTCGCGAGCATTTTTTAAAAGGAAAAAAAAATAAAAGTTGAACTGACAATAAATATACCTTTATGTATATTTGACTTTTTTTTTTTTTTTTTTTCTTCATTTCTTGAGAAATTACTTTGGAATGCAAAAGAAATATTTATGTTTAAATATGCTGCTGATTTAAATTATTAAAAAATTATTATTTAAAAATTTTAAGTTTCAAGATATGATTTAAATATGTGCTTTTTAAAATATATATTAAATAACACTGTTTAATTTTTAAAACTGAAAAAAAAAAAGCACTGAAATTAATAATTAAATAAAACACAAAATATTTTTCATTAGAAAAAGGAAGGCAAATTCAAGCCACAATACAAAATAAAATTTCAGGCAGGTTGTTGAATTTATTTAAAAACTACAAATATGCTTTTACTATTAATTTACGCTTTCTACTTATTGTCTTTGTTTTTGTAGGTCATTACTATGTTTACATGAAAATTATTAGCCTTAGTGACAAGAAATAAACTCAACAAAAAGTTTTTGAATTAATATTTTACATGTGTTTCAGTGAGAAAATAGATTAAATGTTAAGAATCTAATTATGCCAAACAAAACAAGCATGCGAATAAATTTAAAAAAAGATCAGATTATAGGTGTTAAAGAAGAGTTAATAATTTTTTATTAAATTCTTGAAACTTTATTCATCTAAATTATTTCACTTTTGTTTTTTGCATAATGAGCAGTATTTATGCAAAACATAAAGGCATATTTTAAAAGTAAAATTTTTACTTCCTTTTCTTGTATTACGTGAGTAAAAAAATATTTAGATTTTATTTTTAAATTAAATGCTCCTCACTGCACAAGACCTATAATTTTAAATGCGTTTTAATTTGACTTTTTAATAACATTTTTCAAATTAATTTTTTACTTAATTAATTTTGTTAAGCTACCTGTAATTCAGAATTATCCCCTGATATGCTTCTCTGTTTCTGTTAAATTGTTTCTCACATGAGCGATATTTAGAAGATGATTAAAAAAAGTTGAACTACAGCAAAACAAAATCATAAAACAAATAACATATGACACGGAATTTGAATTAAAAATGCTGACATATTTTTAAATTATAGTTTTTCGAAATTTTTTTTTTAATGGTTTCATAAAAAGCCAATCATTTTTGTAAAAATGTGATCGCTTTTTAAAATCGGTACTCGGTTGTTTCAAAATAGTCTTCAAAAGAGATAAATATGTGTTAATTCATTTATATAAAGTTATAATATTCCTTATTTGAAAATTATTAAAATGTATTAATTGTAATAGACGACAAAAATTTATTTAAAAAATATGTGGCGTGTCTCTTGTAACGATGACGATTGTAATTCTTGTTTTGGAATGATGGATACTTAATCAAATCAATTGCCACTAATGTAACAGATAAGGCGTTATTCAGGATGTCACACAGAGAGGTTGCTACATTGCACCCATATTGGACTACGACAATTTTGGACTATTATTTGTCACCTGGGGCTTTGCCCTAGGGAACTTTGTTAACAGCATTCAAATACCTGAGGAATAATCGTCGATTGCACTTCGGGTGTCTGAACTAAAAGACCTCAGTTCGGAACTCAACAAGAAAAGCTGAACTAAAAATTGCAAAACATTTATCGTGATAAATCTATAGTCCAGAAAGTACTTTAGAGGGTGCAAGAAGGTGCAAACCCTTCAGTAATAGAAAACTATTCCTTGCAATTCCAAGTTATCCTTTGCAGTGCAATAAACCGTTCCTTTGGATTGTACCCTAGGTGACGCTGAATTTACTATATGCTTAACGTTGTTGTGGTGAATGCCTTCAGGCCTAACTGCCTCAACATTTGAAAACAATAGCATTATTTTAAATAAAGATTTAAGCACGAAATTGTATTTGAATTCAATCATATTATAAATCATAATATCAAATTATAAATATTTATGTGTACGCCGTTTTGGCTTTTATCTTCAAGACATTTTGGGGATTCGGGACCGCTTCTTCAATTTTTTCGATTGATGCAAATGGATTCAATAAATTAATGTGTGTTTCTTTCTAGCGTAATAAGATTTTATAGTGTGATAATGATTAGTAAAAAAATATTTAAATAAATGTTTTCTCTTCATTAACAAGAAGCCAAGGGCCTTTTACAATTTGTTTTTAAAAACAATCATTTTTAAAGTTTAGAGAAAAGGTAAAATATTTTTTTCTTCCAATTTATTGCCATTTATATAAAATCATTTAATCAAAAAACAAAATACATTTATTACGAATTTAAATGATTCTCTGATCATGATCATTACCATGCTACGAAGAGGCATGGAAATTCTACTCTCTTTTAAAAAATAACTTTTATTTTTCCAGAATTCTGAGAATTAATATTACAATTATAAGTTAAAGAGGCAATTCAGTTTTATCACATCCACCACAAAGACTATTATTCCGTTAGCATGCAATGAAGTCAACAAGTGAAAAACTTTTCAACACCGAGGTTTATAGGAACCCATCTTAAATGAACAATAAAATATCTTACAATAAGTACAAGCTTTCTGTTTCAAGAACAAATATGGATTTCATGCATTACAAATATTGTGATTAAAATGTAAAATTTATTTTACGTCTTAGCTGTCGTTACAGTTTGTAAGCAAATGAAGAGTGCACCACCTTTTAAATTAAAGACACCACGCTTTAAAATTGTTCACGTTCAAAACTCTTTTTACAGATGTACGAATCATTAAATTCATTTCTCACATTTTAGAAATTTGTAGTAAAGAATCTTAGTTCGTAAAATGACTGTAAATATTCAAATGTCGCGTGTCGGTATAAAAAAACCTTGACCTACGAGTCGAAATTTTTGGGTCGAACTAATTTTATTAATTTTTAAACAATAAATTACAATTTTCGTTGATTATCAATTTTATTATTACAATTGTGAATTTTTGTTTAATAATTTCGGCATTTCGAAAGTATCTTTTGAATCAAATAACAGCCTAAATTTTCTATCTCTAGCTTAAGATGATATGTAATGAAATTACTTTTTTTATAGCATAAGAAAAAATCGAAACATTCATTTTTCTGAAATTTAATACATAAGTTAAAAACTATTCAAAAATTTGACATAATTTTTTTTTTATGAGTAAGAAACAAAAGCACATTGAAATATTTTATTTTCATTTACTTTTAGAGAATTTACCTTTTTAATATTTCCTTGTAGAGGAAAATTGACAAATGAAGTCATAAGAAAATATTGAATCACTGAAAGGATGGACTTAATATAATAGTTTATGAATTTAATTTTTAATGCGAAATATTCTGAGAGCTGCGATATTTCATTATTATTCAATGTGGAAACATTGAAAATTAACATTTTTATTTTAAGTAATCGAACCCATTTAAGGAGAGATAAAAAAAATCTGTAACAATTTATCCCTTTCTATCAAACATCTTTTAGATAGCGAAACTGTGTCTTTTAAATAAATGATTTTTTTGTCCATTGAAAAACGATCGTTCTTCACGATTTACTTTCTGAAACAATTAACGTATATGTATCATTTTTAAAGCTTAGAATAAATGCTGGAATATTTTTTTTTTTTTCTATTTGCAACTTTTTTTCCCCATCATTCATTCCACGAAACAAAGTATATTGATTACAGATTTAAAGGATTCTGTGAGCACGGCAATTAACATAATGGCCCAATCATTACCACATTAAGAACGCCCGCGGCAAAAAAAAAAAAAGAGACTTTTCGACTCTTAGCTACTTAGAATAGCATCGATTTTTAAATACAAAAACCAAAATAACTTTCCCAGTAACGCTCATCAAAAGTATGGAAACAGATCAGATACTCCCACAACTCTTACAGAACACGAATAGTATCGATTTTCAACCGAAAATAGCTCTTAGGATGATTAATAGATGCGCCAGAATTAAACCGATAAGCTATTTCAGAAAGATAAGAGCGCGAACCCTTGACATTCGTTTCCTATTTCCGCGTCCCCTCCCTCAACATAAATAACCCTTTTAATTTCGAAGGAGCTTATTTTTTTCCCAAGGACGTTCGGAAATCCATCAAAGTGAGAGATAAAGAGGGATCAGTTACGGATAAAGTGCCACCCGAGAGGAAGCGCTATTTCAGTTAACGTCGTCCATCATTTGGTAATTGCTGCAAAATCAACACCTCACCCATATCTCGGCGAGAACAAAAGCGCTCATTAAGAGAAGACGCGAATTACTGCAGGAAATTAAAGGGTTTTTTTTTTTTTTTCAATTCCTTCTATTAGCTCACACTCTCCCTATATATATATATATCTTGTTCTTCAATCGTTCATGAAATACTTTCTATTCCTCCACTCAAGTTCAAATAAATTTTTTTTTACAACTTGATGGACACTGGATGAGACACTGGATGTGAATACAGTTTTTTTCAAATATTAATTCATTAACTAAATTTAATAAATTAATTTTAGTTTTTTTTGTAGATTTAAGTCTGCTCTACCAATAGATGGCGCCAGATAAACTTAAAAATGTGAACGAAAATTATTTATAAAGGACTTTCTGCGATAGAGTGAAAAAAAAAGTAGGAATTGACTTAAAATTTTTTTTTTTTTATATTACTGGTTTAAAAATATTTTAAGAGGATTCAATTGGATGTGAAATGATGTGCGCTCACTTTCTGAATGCTGTTTAATTTAGTCATTCAATGCCGATAAAGTTGTACGTCAACTAAGTCATAAAGTAATAAAGCGTTAACATTTACTTAGACGTTAATTCAAAAAAAGAAATAAGTGAATGCTTTCCACGTACGCTTTAAAGAATATAATATCTATGCATTTGTGTTTATTATAATATTTTTATAACAGATTTTATAAAATATAGTGATAAATATTATAATTATATTTAGAATTATAACCTTATAATGAAATATACATTTTTATAAATATATTCAGGAAACAGGACGTTAAATAGCGTTTGAAACAAATAAACATTTTTAAAATAAAATGAGATGAATGACAATCATCTAAATAAAATCCTAAAGCGATACATTTTGTTCATCAAATGAAAATGTTCAGGTTCGTTGATTTTGAATCGGATATTGAACCGATATACTCAGCACTATAAATGCAGATAATGTATAGTGTTATTTAGAAGATTCAGCGTTATCCAGCGGTCTTCATAAATTGCACTCCCATTTTGTCTCCTCTCCAGCAATAGCATCTGTTTGTTTGAATCCTCCTTCACTGCTCCTCGAACGCAACAAAAGAACACTCTGACCCACAAGATTTTTCGAACCGAAGGTAGTTCCTGCTATTCGCAAATCAATTCAGCCCACATACAACAGAATCGAGAAGGAAAGATACAATTATATTACTAAAAAGCTAAATTAATGAACACACAATTTAATTACAATCGATTTTGAAGGAACCGTTAACATTTTTTAAAAAATAATACATTTCCAGCATTTTCCAGATCACATTTGATTTTGTTAGAAGTTATTATTGATTTCCACGTTTTTCGAACTATTAATGGATAATTTCCTATAAAAAAATATTGCAAAAAGTTTCAAATATGAACGAGAACAACATTTTCTTAATTGCTTTTTATAATTCGAAATATTTTATTAAACAGCGAAATTTAAAAAAAAAAAAAAATACTTCAACATTCACATATACAATCTGCAATTTTCTTGCATTTAAAAACATATATTTTTTTTTTTTTTATAAAAATTAAATCTATTTGAAAGGAAACTGTCCTATATCTACACTATAATGAATTATACCCTACACTATAATGCACAAAAAATTGTGGATTTTTTAAAATCATTTACATATTTATTTTCTTACTATGACTTTTTTTTGGCAACAGGACATTCTGAGAGTAAAGTCCTTACTGAGTTCACGTTGTGTTTCATGGGGTCTCGGCTTTGTGTTGTGTTTTGTGTAATGAACAGTTTCATGCAACAGTTCATATTCATTGGTTTGCATGCAGAAGGGCACGGATGAAATGAAATTGGAGAGAGTCTCATAGCAGCACCTGTTTAAAATGTCCTCCGTTACTAAAATCAAAAACAGAACTCACAGCGGTGATGATACAGAATAGTCGCAATGAAACTGTAAAAAGTTCCAATTTTCTTTTTCTTCCCTATAGGGAAATGCACTATTCGATATTAATGTAGATTCAATAAAAGAATCTAAATGATAGCATACGATCATTCACAAGTTAAACTTATGAATCTAGTCTTACGGATATTTGCAAAACTGTATTATTACGGATATTTGCAAACTGTATTATTACGGATATTTGCAAATATATATATATATATATATATATATATATATATATATATATATATATATATATATATATATTTGCAAATATCCGTAATAATCCGTATTAATACAATTTTGTA